>RJWH01005491.1:0-75430 GCA_004363575.1 Solenodon paradoxus
GCATGGTGAGCGTGCGTGTGTGCGCATGTGTGTGCGTGGTGAGCGTGCATGTGCGTTTGTGTGTGTGCATGCTGAGCGTGCATGTGCGTGCATGCTGAGCGTGCGTGTGCGCGTGCGTGGTGAGCGTGCATGTGCGTTCGTGGTGAGCGTGTGTGTGCGTGCACGCGTGTGCGTGTGCACGCACATATTCAGTTCCCGGTCTCCGGACAGTGGACCCGACCTGCAGAGTGAAAGCCACCCGCGAATGACATGATAAGCGCTTCCTGATTAACTTACACCTAAGTCACTCTTCTGCCTGGTCCGGGCCACAGAGAAGAAATTCTGAACAAGATCCTGCCTCCAGGTGAGGGCCAGGGTCACACGCACATCGCCGCCGAGAATTACT
Organism: Solenodon paradoxus; assembly: GCA_004363575.1. Lineage (NCBI taxonomy): Eukaryota > Metazoa > Chordata > Mammalia > Eulipotyphla > Solenodontidae > Solenodon > Solenodon paradoxus. The sequence continues at coordinate 386 of RJWH01005491.1, forward strand.
CCGTGAGAACGCAGGTTCTCGCGGCGCCGGGCACACGATCCAGCGAGAAGACCACTTGTGCCGTCCGGCTTCCCACGTCCTCGCGTGTGCAGCGCGGCTCCGATCGCCACGACTGGGTGAGGCTGTCGTTGGAGGGGGCCCCTCAGAAAGCACTGAGGGCCACACAAGGCCAGCAGCGCGCCCTGCTCCACACTCCGGCGCTCTCCTCAGAAGGCACCCGGGGCGCGCTCTCTCTGCGCCCCCAGCAGAGGCCGCGGGAGCCCGCGGGTGGAGGAGAGGCCTCCCGGAACCTGCTGGCCGCCACCGCCCTGCGGTGGACCTTCCGGCCTGCAGACCCGTGAGGCCAGAGCGCAGACGCGTGAGCACCTGTCTCTAGGCAGCTCGCACTCCCAGCGCTTGGGCGGCCTCCACAGTGCACTCAGGCTGCGGGCGACCCCGGGGATTGGGAAGCAGCGCCGTGGGGACGGGCGGTGCTGGGCAGGCTGCCCGCAGTGCGGAAGAATCTCCGCGCTGGCTGCCGTCCACTCGTGGGTGAACTCCCTCCTCTCCACTGAGGCCTGCTTCTCCCGCTAGAACGTTTCGGTTGCATCTTTCTTTTTTTTCTTAATTTTTTTAAAGGACAGGTACCGGCAGGCATGAAGGCAAGAAGGCCGGTAGTCAGGAAGAGAGAGGGTGAAGACACATCTTTTTAATTTCCATTTAGCGGCTCACACTGGTTGCTTCCCAGCGGGGCTCAAACTCAGGGGTACGTGGCTTGCTCCTTCGGAGGCGGCAGACCTAACCCCTGCTCCACCAGGGGGCACCACATCACCTCTTTCTTACTGTTTTGTTTTTAAAGACAGATGTTGGAAGGCCTGACTTGGCGATCCCTCCCGCACATTACATAGCAAAGCCCGTCATGGAAATGAATCTTACAGCAGACATGTGCCGCGGGAGGGCATGGCCTGGGACCCTCCACCCACAAGGACACTTTCCCTACTCGTTGCCTCCGGAGAGAAGCTTCAGGTGAGGGGCCCTGGCGCCGGGCGACTACATGCTCCCTTCCCCGGCACCACGCCTGTCCAGACTCAGTCAGAACCTCCCTGCACTTGCCTGCAGGTGACCCTCACGGGGTGCACGGCCGGCGCCTCGGTGGACACGGTTACTCTGGGAGCTCTGAGCTTGTGCAGCCCTCAGCCCACCTCCGTCTCAGCCCAGACTGCTGGGGGATGTGAGCAAGCTTCCTCTCTGAGTCAATCGTGATGTGTGTTCCTGAGGAGACTTTGAAGGCCAAGGAATGTAATCCTTCTGCCCGGACCATAAAAACTGTCACCTTTTCTTCCCCAACCCCGTCCCTGTATTTCTTGTACCATGTAAAACTACAACTGAAGTTCATAGTCTCCAGAGGTTTAATAGACTGATATTTTACCCCCCAAAGAAATGGTCTCGTGGAACATCGACACCAGGATGAAGTCAGATTCTCACGCTCCAGACCTTCCTTCCATGGACAGATCCATGGTCTTGACTTATTTTTCAGGGGAATAAATGCGTTTTGAATAGATAGTGCAATAAAATGCCTTAAAGATTTTCATGTATGAAATCCCTATGATCTCTAGAAAGTATTACTGACTGGGCACATTTTACTCTAATTTTCTCTATGCTTACATCTCATGCTGTTCATTAGTAATTTGCTAGGAGAGTGATTACGGGGTGGGAATTTCACAGATTTCAAAAGGAGAAATACTATTAATGAAAGCTATTATTAAAAACATGGAGGTGAGATGAAAAATGATCTTAAAAACTTTGGCTTTGTCAGGGTAGGTATTATGGAATCGGTGATAAAATTCTTTCGGAAAACATGACATTTTCAAATAATAGGATTGAAAATAGAGATGAATGATCATTTAAGAAGGACTCACTTTTGGGCATTAATTCCATCAATTGCTTGAATCATCCTTTCATTCAGTTCTTCTTCAAATCTTTTCTTTTGTGATTTGGTTCTATATGAAAAAGAAAATATTAAGAATAAGAATAATACTAACCTGACTATTAAGTGCATTTTTCTGTGATGCCAGAAGTCCAATCTAATTATATTAACTGAGAAAAAAGGAAAAAATTAGTCTCTATTACCGTACGGTCATTCTGCAGATTGAATGAATTAACTGGAGTTTTTGGTTCAGTAAAATGTCGCTTTCCCATTCACTGAGTGAAACTAAACTAGTTATTACAAAATAACATCAAAGAGACTCACCTGGTGTTTGAAGGATCATCTTAAGAGACCTTCGCCCTTGGCTTGTCTTAATAAACATTATTTTATGACAGAACACACTGACTTTAGAAATTACCCTACAAACTCTGGTTTGGTGAACAAAATAGTCTTTTCTTGTTTATACCTTCCTCAGTTCGTTTTCAACAATTTGAAGAACTCCAGTTTTCTTTTAAGTATTTCCAATCTCCACTGGATGCTTTTCAGGGCTCCTCAGCTTTCGAAAGCACTGTTGACAGAAACCCCACTTAGGTGTGCAGATGGCTCAATGTGGGCTCGGAAGCAAGCACTCTGCAGGCATTCGCAGACTACGCTTTGGATGCAAATTGTGTTCAAAATACTAATACATTTCCCCAAGGTGAGTTTCATAATTAGCGTGAGCCTGATGTAAAGGAGAGAACCAAAACAGTGCCTGCTTTTCAAAGTGAAACGTCTACAGTCAGGAGCACAGGTACTCACTGGCCTCGCCAGCCTGCCCGAGTCCAGGTGAGTGAGGACAAGGTTTGCAGGCCAGTGTGGACTGAGCACCTGCTTCTTTGCGTTCCCGCCGCCTAACCTGCTCATTGATCAGACCTATTCTGGAATAAAAATATTACTCTTCTGAGTCCAGAATTGCCTCGAGAGGGCTAAGAAGAGCACTAAGCAGGCACAGCCACCGGCACCTGGCATGAACGCTCACAGTGCCGCTGAGGAGGGGCTTCCCGCTGTTGCCCCGCGTGTGGACTGGTACCCGCAGGTCCTGCCTCCTAAAATGCACAAGGACCATTGGGTTCCAAATTGGAATGGCATTAAGTGATCTACCAGCAGAGACCAAGCCAACTGTGTGACAAGATTTTAAGATGGACAAATTCCCAGCTAATTGGAAGGCAAGTTCATTATTATCTCTGTTTTGAAAAAGCAAGGTGTTTCCGCCATCATTAGAGCATGGTCCATTCTCACGCCAGGCTGTTTTTATCGGCGCTCTGCCGAGATCTGAGTTTCTTGACTTCAGTCTGAAGGCCTTCTTGTTTCAGTCGCACCAGGTCTGCGGGGGCAGTGTGGGCGCCCAGCTCACAGGAAACCGCCTCGGTGTCACGCCAGAGGCTGACGATGACATTGCTTTGATTGTTTCAGGACGAGCTCGGATGGCGCCCACCGTCCTCCAGGCACCACTAGTGACCACGGTGACATTCTTACACAGAGATCTGCCCACTCTCCCATCTCTCATCCTCTCTGTGGGCACGACAGATACCCAGCAGTTCTGCCCGGGCCAGTCGGGCTGAGCCCCTCAGACTCACAGCGTTTGATTTCCATGTCCTTGTTCCAGCTCTGACCCCACCTCTGGCCACTCCTCTGCTCTCTGCCCCCCACCCTTCTTCCCAGTTCCCATCCATTCTTCTCACAAACTCCTGCAGGGGCCGTCCCGCCTCGGGCCTGACCTTTCACATCTAGGGAGCCTAGATACGGCTGACCCAACGTGGCCTTGTCTAATGCTTAACTTTTGCTTTGCTCAGTTTTTGGCTCAGAGTGATTTTAGGCTGCAGCCCACATTACAAAGCCAGACAGGGCCTGAGGGGAGGTCGCTGAAGCAGGTTTGACGGTGGAGGTCTTCCCAAGAGGCGGGGGCCAGCCGAGATCCACCCGGCACAGAGGGAGGAGGAGCAGCTAGGGGGAGGCTCTTGGCCAGACAGGCTGGACTGGGAACCAGGCTTTGGCATCACCAGTCTGGGCCCACAGTGGGCCTGGGCTCTGAGCGTTTGCCTGTCCCATGTCTCAGTTTCTGCCCTTGGGGATGCGAATAATGTAGGGAGGAAGTGAGGTTTTCTGTCCTAGGACAGATGCATCACCATATTCCATGGAGCACTCATCCCCAAAGACATGCCCGTGATGTCCCGGGTGCTGGGTGCATGTCACTGGGCCTCTGGAAACACTAGTGCAGGGAGAATCTCAAGGAAGTGGCATCGTGACACTGCTATGCAGTTGTTTTCACATGAGCTGGTGTCTTATTGACCTGAGGAGTCAAACCTTCTCAAAACAAGTGGTCGTAATATTCCTAAAATCAGTGTAAATTTGCTTTCAGAGGGCACTAGCTACTTAAAAACGAAGGCTTCAGGAGAAGTCAGTTATCAAGAAGGTGAAGCCGGGAGCAGGGGTCAGCATACAGGGAAGGCTGGCACCGGACTGGGGCTGGTGAACCTAATTATGACTCACAGATGCTGAGTCACAGAGCTCACACCTGAAACCTAGAGACGGTCAGAGCGCAATGCTCTGCCTATGAAAAAAAATATAAAAAAATAAAGAAAGAACCCAATTATCTTTCTAAGTCAGTAAGGGCTACATCTCCATGACAAAAGTTGACCCTTGACAGGAAATGCATATTGGACTCACTGCAGGACAAAGGCACACGGAGGGCACGGGACGAGGCCCCCGCTTGTGAGAGTTTAGCACCTGTCTCTCTAAATGTGAGTCTCTTGTATTTGGAAATGACATGCTGTCTGGTAATAAACTCACCCCTCTGCGGAGAGAGACAGGCTGACTTAATTTGGGGTGTTTCCATGAACCACTCTAACATCTTCAAAAGGAGGTACCCGCGTGTGGCCCCCACCAGAGTGGCAGTGACCCTCTGACCCCAAGGCTGGGAAGAGCTGGAAGAGCAGAGCGTCCGGGATTCTGGGCGAGCTCCTGGGCACCTGTGCACACTTCTGGAAGCTTCTTTTCTGAGCCAGTTGGGTGTCACTCTTATTTCCACTAGAGAAAAGCTGCACTGATACTGAAAGGATTTACACAAAATTATGACTTGCAGCAACATACTCGTTATTTTAAGAAAATGTAATTTTTATGACATATTGATATTAAGAAGATTCATTTTAAGGAAACAGTTTAGAAGGGGAAAGTGTTCAGCAGGTGCTGTTTTCTTTTTCCTTCTCTCAATTCTAGTAGCTCGACACTATTGATTCTATTTTTAGGAGCAGAAAGCAATCTAACAGGGGTTCTCACAAGTAGCTGCTATTTTACAAATCGCCTTCAGAATGACTATAATCGATGATAATTACCTCCAGAAATAAATAAAAAACAATAAGCCTTTCAAAATGAATATGGAACATACACCATACCTTAATGTGCGACTTTGAAAATTATGCTGGCCCATTGGAACATCCTGTTAAAAAAAAAACAACAAAAGACTCTCAGCTGGTAAAAACACACTTTAAGAATATTTTTGTAATGATAAGTATGTATACTATCTTTCCTTTCTTTATCATGGGAAGTATTATTTAGGTAACAAATAATTACCAATTAATAATAATTGGAGAAAAGGAGCATAATTAGAAATGTGAAGCAAGATTAAATATTCAGTTTATTTTTAAAATGTTAGTATAATCTCTAAACTTTGGATGTTGGACGCTCAGAATTGTTACAAATTTTTAAAATTTATCTCCTGATATTTTCAGCTCTGATTTTGTTTTTGATACTTCAGAATAGTAATGGCTAGCAGGTGACTATTATGTGAATGGTTGCAGACAGTTCACAATCATGTGCCGACATAGTTTTGGCCTCAGACACATACTAAAAAATGCTTGAAAACACCACATAACCACAAAATCTAGAGTCAATCCTTATGACTGAATTAGGCTATCAAGAAATGGTTCCACTGGAAAGAAAGCACAGTATCTATACAGAATGGCATACTACTTGACTATAAAAAATGGTGAAACCCTACCATTTGCAACAACATGAATTGAACTAGAGGGAATTTTGCTAAGTGCAATCAGTCAGAAAGAGAAAGACAAACACCAGATGACTTCACGCATGTTTAAGGAAGAAAACAAATGAACAAAACAAAAAGCAAGTTCTTAGACTACAAGAAGACCGTGGTGACTGGAAGGAATGGGAGTGGGTGTGTTGGGTGAAGGGGTCAGCCGTGTGGCAGAGGCAGGAAGTAGACTTCTGTGCTGAGCACACTGCAGTAGAGACAGATGCCGATTTGTAAGGCGATACCTGAAACCCGTATCAAATTATAAAGGAATGTGACTTCAATTAAAAATATGGTACCAGGGTCAAGCATGTGATGTCACGAGTCGAAAAGAAACCAACAAATGGGAGCCGGTAGCTCCTGAAAACAAGTAAGGGACCATGGCCAGGCTGTGTCAGGGAGGGACCACAGCCACTGTTCACAAACAGATTTGAGAAACACAAGACTCACTTAAACACAGCAGTGGAGTGACAAAAAGAACGAGATGGCTCCCAAGAATTTTTTTTCCTTTTTTATATGCAAGGTTAAGTTAAGACAATGGATTTAGCTTTGGGAAAGATAATTATTATTTTTTTTAATACACTGAGCTCCAAGTTCTAGTACCTTAAAGTAAAACAGTGTGTTATTCACAACTTCTATTGATAGTGAATCACGAGTCAGTGGAATTCTGCACAGGGCACTAGATAAATGCAATACCTCTGACGGTGATCACCACTTGAGCCTAGAAGGTATCCATGAGGATGACAGGGGACCTTTTGGAAGGGAGGCGCCCAGCTGCGTAGCAGTCATAGGGCCACATGTGTCTACCAGAGCTTCGGGACCATCTCAAGAAGTCCTACACTGCTGCTCAGGCTGATCCTACGCTCTGTCCCTGTGGCGACGGACAGCAGTGGCTATGAGAACTGTACTTGTTCAGAGGTCCTCTGATTGTTGTGAGAACTTCCTGAGGCTCGAAGCACCAGACCACAGAAACTCTCTCTTGAAGGAGACAGCTTCAGCCACAATAGAATGAAATCAAGATGGAAGCTTTCCTGGCCACCTACGCTGAGATATTAGGGGAGAGAGACATTCTCAAGTCTTGGGACAATAAAGATGGTTAAGAAGTAAACCACCCCCACAGTGTCACAGCATACCTGGAAACCTAAGACATCTTTTCAGATGTATATATAAACCACAGAACATCATGACCTACTTTTATATGGGATTCTTGTTTCTTGAAAACAAATCAACCAATCAGCTAACCAACAACGGCTGGTATATAACACACTGACCTCAGTGAGAGACATGGCTATTAGTCATTAGCTGTAATAATCAATGTATGCCGAAGAAAAATTACCCGAATTATTATTATTTTCCATAAGATTGACAGAAGCTTTGAATTTTACTGTCAACTAAGGACTAGCGCCCGCAGGTACTTTTCCTCTCTATCAGGTCTATAGTCCCGGATGCCCCCGTCACCAATCTTGGGGTCTTGAGAGCCCATCTCTTCTTGATGACTTCATCTAATCCATGGCCTCAGAGAATATAAAATAAAGCCTGACAACTCTCACATTCTCATCTCCAGTCTGGGCCTTTCCTCTGAGTTCTAACTTGTACACCCAACCAGCAACTTCTGAGCTGCACTTAGGTGTCTGAAAGGCATATCAATTTGAAGATGTCCATTACCGAAGTCTTGGCTTTTCCATCTGAAATCACCCAATTTCCCCCCACGATTTGTCATTTCGGCTAATGGCATCATTATTCTTCCAGTTGTACAGCCACAAAAAGTGTAGTTCATCTTTGACCTTCATTTTTGTCTTATTTGCTCTAAATTCACATTAGGCCCTGAATTTGCTGCTGTTTCCATGAAAATCTTAGCATGTGGGGACATCATTCTCACTTGGACCCCTGCACTCCTGCTCCATTATCCTGAAGCATGAATGATCTCCTGACTCTCCCTTGATTAAGATGCTTTAATGACTTCCCATCGTACTTAGAATGAATCATACACATTTTCCTAGCGAGACTCACCCCTGATGACCTCCTTTACTCATTGCTGACAGAACGGTCTTATCAGCCTCCAATCTGGCCCCAAAGATATCAAATTCACTCCACCTGAAGACCACTAAATTTGTTCTTCTGCGACTTCCTCTCCCATTTTACGTCTCCCCGTCTCTGAGACAGTCCCAGCGGGTGCACCCACAAGAGCCACGCGGTTCACTCTGAGTGTCTTCATCTTGGCCCTGGGCGGCATGTGAACTCATCTTGTTCACTTGTTTGACTCCCACTTAGGTATCCTCTTTCCACTGGGCTACGGCTGCTCCAGGAGAGCTGCTGCTGGTCTCCCCACCAAACTGCCTGACAGGGCTTGGTTTTCTGATTTCACTGGCTTTTAGTTGAAAAAGCACAAAGCAAGTTGAGAGGAGAACTCTACCTAAGTCAGAGCAAGAATGTGGGGCTCCTCACAGTGGGCCGTGGTGTCATTAGGACATGCTGGGAGGGCAGGGCACTGGGGACAGGAGAAGTTCACTTTCGCCAGACAACGTGCTATGTTTCTTCTCGGTGAAGTCGCTCGGCATTCCACTTCCTTTTTTTTCAACCCCAACTGCATCCCTAATCCTGTTAATGCCATTAGGCATGAAATTTTACCCAGAGGTCATCACAATCTAACAGGACTGGGATTATCCTAAGTATGCCACCGTGTTTAGTTTTCTCTCCTTCTGTGGTCTTCTCTTCTCCATCTGCCTGCCACCCTCTTCGTGGAAGGGCCTGCCGTAGAGCTTTGGGACGTCATTCTTGCGGAGGGTTGGGGCTGTGCTCAAGCAGTCACACAGCAGACTGCCCACTGCTGTCCACACAGCCTGAGCGTGTGGGTCATCGAGGAAAGACGCGGTGCCACTCAACTCCAAGGACACCAAGCCTTTGCTCTTTCATGAACATCTCAGGCTTTCTACTTGGTGACAGCAAAGAGACAAAAACAAAACTCCCTGCAATTAAAAAAGGTTCAGTGGGTTCAGTCTGACTGGCGGCTGTCAGCAACACGGCCTTGGGTGACACAGTCATCATATGACATCATCCCAGGTTAAAGCCCTTAGCATGGAGCCTGGCACTCGAGCGGACCCTGACCGCACCTGACAGGGGCCTCTCTGAGCAGGAGGGTGGGAAGCCTCTTCATTACAGACATATTTGGGTAGGAGACGCCTGGCCTCTCCCTGTGGGGTCAAGCTTCCCTCGGGGGCCCGGGCTCCGCGCGAGGGCGTACCGTGGTGCTGATCTTGCCATTCTCCGTCGTCATGCTGTCCCTGTGGTGCAAGTGTGCGAAGGGCTTGGCCGCCCCCCAGGACTCCAGGTACCGGGTCATGCGGACGGACGCCCTCAGCTTGGCTCCGTCCAGCGGGTGGCGAGGTCTGAAGAGGTGCTGGGGGCTCCTCCGTTCTCCCTGGGGGAGAGAAACAGCATGACTCCCTGGTGCCCCTGCCCTGCCTGCTCGCCCTGGGGGACCTCTCCGGGGCTGCTTCCCTCCCGCTCACTGCCTCACCCGCTGGGCTTCTGCTTCTTTCCTTTTTTGCCTCCCTGTCAATGCTACAAGCTACGGAACCCAGTGACTTTCCCGGCCGGAGCGAAACTGACTTGCAATTGAAACACAGGAAAAAATAAGAGCGTTTTTATAAAGTAGATCCTCAAACAGAATCTGCTGATCTGTTTCAATTTGTCTTGATGTTGGTGTTTTCCTAACGCGACAGCTGCTGGGATTTAGGGCTGCGTCCTAATGCCACGGGACGTCACACACCCGTGTTCGGTGCGCTTTCCCTGAACACAATGTTCTCAGAGGACATTTAGCCTGTGCCTTCCCCCGCGCAGCCCCCACCACCACGGTCCCCGCTGCTGGCCACACATCTGCCTCCACTGCAACTTCAAGCAAGTTGGAATTCGTCCCTGAAGTGAAACCGGACTGTCCAGGAGGCCGCCATGGCCAAGGCCATACTCTTGACCTCACGGATTCTGGAATGTCCGTTTCAACTGTCTGGAGATCTTTCTTGCTGATATTTGCACCATTTAACAGCTGTGCAATTTGGGAGAAGGTGCATAACCCCTGAGAGCGCCAGGCTCCTCATCTATAAACAGCACTGACGCTCGGGCTGAAGTGCAGGCGAGCCAGCACCCCGCTGGCATGGTCTCCAGGTGAAGGAGGTCTTGACTGTGTCCAGGTAAGACCTGTGTGCACGTGCAGCCCTCAGAGAAGTGTCTGTGTGATCTCCCATTGTTAACCGCTTAAAACTTTCCTTTTCCTTCTATGGTCCTTTATTGTGTCATTAGATTTTTTTGATCGGCAGGCCTGGGCAAAATCTTTTCTCATTCTTTCATTTCCCAACTGCCAGGCTGGGCCCATGGAGAGCCTTTCAGAAGATGAGGACTCATCTACATGGGCTCACATAAACCGCCTTGCTCTAAGACACCCTGGTCACACAAGCAACGCTTCCACCTGTTTCTTCAGTTAACTGTTGAATTCATGATGACAACACAGTCCACGATTCAATAGCCACATGCATTTCAAGTCATTTTAGACTGAAGAGCAGCAGGGAGCAACACTGGTTCTTGACCAAACACACCTCTGTGCCACAGCTCTGCCCCGTCTTCCTGGGTTTATGCCAGACTTCTGAGAATACTGACCTTGGGGTTGATTACAAAGTAGGTTTTCACCAGATGCTGTTTTAAATAAGGGTCCCTGATGTCACCATCTCCTTCTTCCACTTTGTAAGCTCCATTCAAGTGCTCTAGGGTGACCGAAGAAATGTGAACACGCCTGGAAGGACACCAGAAAACAGTCACGATAAGTCGGGGCGCAGGAGGACTTTCTAACGTTTGCGATTTCTGCAGGGATGTTTTCTACCCGCCGCGAAGGAAAGGCTATGAGTTTTTGGGACTATGTCGTTAGGGTTTGCAGTCCATTAAGCAATGCTTTGGAAAGAGGTTCTGAGAGGTCAGGAGCTCCAACTATCTGAAGCTCCTCTGCACTCGCAGAGACCCGCAAGGCGGACACGGTGAATTCCACAGAAGAAAGGTGATCACACCGAACCTTTGTGGGTGAAGATTTTTTTATTTTTGAAGCCCATGTCAATGACCTTGAGGGGAAGTGTGCGGAATCTGATTCTCAGTGTATGTTCTCAGGATTCTCCAAATTACAGCATTGATCAAGACTCTCTGGTGTGAAACAAGCTCCCCTGACGAGCGATGGCACACAGTGTGCTGCTCCAGGGTCCGCTCAGAGGCCGGCAGTAACAGAAAGGTGGTCTCTGCACCGTGTTAGAAAATGTCTTGGACTTAAGTGTCTCTCTCTGCATGCGTTTGCAAAGAAGTCAGAGTTTCTCACTGGGGATCTGATGTCTATTGCTTTGGGTCATATGCGTGCTGACTGGGACTTGGGAGGTTAGGTTTGTCTGATTAATGTAAGAGGCCGTTGGGCATGAGGCAAGATACCGATGGAGGCAGCAGAAGCGACCGCGCATTGGGCAGGCAGTGACTTGCGGCCGGACCTCCTTCCTAACCATGGAACCAGCAACAAGAGACAAACCCCAGGTGCCGTCTTACCCGGGGACCCCTCCAGCTTCCATGTGGTTGGCCAAGGTGACGTCGTGTGACCACACGTCATACTGCCACTTCTGAAGTCCGATCACGCCGCACAGGACGTTCCCAGAGTGGACCCCCACACGCATGTTGATATCCACGCCAGTGGCGTCCCTGACTTTCCTGGGGAGAAGGAAGAACCATCATCGCCCGGCACCATCCTCTCCTTCCGTCAGTCTCAGCCAGCTCTCGGGCATGTTATTTGGGAAGTGCTGCCAGGAACAATGTCCTGTGCTAGAATATGATGGCTGTGAGCCAAGAGGGAGGCTCCCCTTTGTGATCACCAGGTCACAGCTGTGAGGGGTGGGGGTGGAAAGCCACAATGATGCCCCACCATGGCTGCCATTTTCACTATGAAGGCTTTGACTGCTGATTTAAATTTTTGGCCCTTTACCTTATTTCTAGGTGAAATATCTTCTCAAAACTCTCTGGCAAATATAATTGAAATATAAAAATTATCCCTATTTCTTGTGTCCTTGGGATCAAGTGTTCTTTGCTCATTTTTATTCAATAATGTCTCCATGAGTCTCAGGCTGCTTTGCTTCTGTCCATAGATCATTATGAGGGATTTATTTATTTACCTTCCCTTCTTTTTATTTCTTTTTTATTTAGCTCACACTGAGTTACAAAATAATCTAAGTTGAGATGGGCAGGTTCATGATGACACAGGATGCCTACCACCCAATTTCCAATAGTCCACTTCTGTCCATGGGACCCCACTACTCTTTACTCCAATACCCCATCCATCTTACGTTTTTGGTCACTATATATCAAGCCTTATCACATGTGGACATCACTCCGCATTTTCACGCCAGAGTCACATCATAATGTCGGAGCCAGCCCTGGATGCCATTTGCAATTCTGGTGATTAGCCCAAGGGAGGTCCCCAGTGAATGTTTTCTGGGGATGAGAGAGCAACACAGCTAATGTGTGAGCTTAATACTAACTTTAGCCTGAATGGGAGTTAAGAAAAAAAAATCACTAGTTAAAGCCTTTCAATTACACACATTCTTTAAGAGAAATGGAAAATAGTCACTCTTTAAAAAACTTGAATAATGAATACTCTTATTAAAAAGAAATTAATTAACATCATTTAAAAATACTTTATCATCAACTCATTAAGAGAGATAGACTTCCTTCAAGGGGAAAATGGCAATGCTTGGCAATGCTTCTTTATCTCTGCCAGCTGAATATGTTTATCCATGAAATGCTATTGTAAAATGAATACTGAAGCTGTCCCCAGTCACGTGGAACCGCCCATGAGGGTGGCATGGGAGAGAAGCGTTAATGTCTAACTGAACACCACAGAAGCGACACCACAGAAGCGATGACTAGGTGTAGTGAGTGAAAAGAGCTTAAACCTCCCAATGACAGGCGTGCTGTGGAGCTGACATGATAGGGCGGCATCATCCGAGTGTGCTAGAAATGAGAGAAAGGAATGGATCCCCAGTGGAAAAAGAAATGGCCTCATGACAAAAAGAATATAGAAAGTCCGTTCCTCTTTCCTGCCCTTGTCTTTTTCTCCCTCCCCTTGTGTCTCCTTGTTTCCCCTCTTCTCCTCTCCTCTTCCACCCCTCTCCCTTCCTTTTCTGGGTTTAAGAAAACCTCTCTGTCATTGTGCCAGGCATCTGAACCCTTTCTTCCCGCCCACATGAGCCAGAACTTCCTCAGGATGCAGGAGCCTGTCTCTGCCCACAGCCCTGTCTGTCGTCCACGAGCGTATGGCCGCACACACTGCACCACCCTGCTCGCGATGCCTTCTGTCCCCGCTCCCCACTGTGCGCGTCTCCCTTCCCCAACAAGGCTGGGCATCGCGTGACAGCTAGCATTGTGCTTCATCCCGGCCTAGGTGTGACTCCCCCATTCCGGGTCTCTCCTTCTAGGTGGATGCGGTCTCCTCTGTATGTGCGGAACCTCTGAGTGTAGGGCGCATTCCTGGGTGTCCACACCTGCTCTCAGGGCTTAGAACTTGACCAAGAGGCTTGAATACCCAGCAGTGGGCTCCGGGCCCGGTGTGGCGCAAGTGCATGAATTGATCCAGGTAATTTGAGAAGTATTTACTGTGTTTCTACCTTTGGGAAATGATGACCTAGAAAATTTTTTAGAGAACACAAAATTATCCTTCATATTTTAGGTTACCAAGTCTCAACTATATGGCCTCTCTCTTCACCATAAAATGGTCATAGGGAGACTGGAGGGAGGACGAAGGGAGCACAAAGTGGTCTACAGCAGACCTTCTTGGCAGAATGCACTGACCTTCAAACCATCTCTGCACCATCTGTGTCTTTTAGAAAAAGAAAATAATCAAGGATTCAAGTAACTGACTGAATGAACGTTGTCATGCGTGTGGATATAATCCACGTGATTTGCAACAATGCTGAAATGATTGCTTGGAGTTTGCAACAACAGGAGAACATTCTAGTTATGAGGAAACATAATCACTCTTAAAGTGAGGGTCAGGAATATTATTTCCTTGATTAAGCTCAACTTTCATGACAGGAGGAAAAAGCTCTCTGAGCAGCAAGAATATTCCAAAGCTACTGCTGAACGATTCTGCAGCGGCGTCTTAGCTAACTGGGGACGAGGCATGGAAGCGGAGTGGAGGGGAAAACACAGACAAATGTTCCCGGACCCGTGCTTTTGGTTCCTAGGGAAAACCTGGGATCTTCCGGGAAAATTCAAACTGGAAAGTGTATGCTTTCTTCTCACCAACTTTATTTAACAAAGACAATTCCTGTATTCACCCTAATTTCATGGTTTGGTAAATGGAATGGAACTCCTTGCCTTCATGTGTGACAGAGAATGGACCAAGAATTCCTGACCTTTGCAGAGAGGAGGATATGTCTTTCCTGACCGTCACTGGGAGTGTGACAGAACAATCATCTATGTCAACTGTACATGAGCCCAGCAGGCGACAGTGAAGGAGGAAGCGCATGGAAGGCTGGGGTCAGTGATTACATCACAGGGCTGTGGCTCGATTTGAAACTTAGGTTCAATGAGAAGCAAACGTTCTGGAAAACTCCCTCAAATTTGCAGGCACTGCTGAGATTCCGGACATGGAAGGTATCATGTACGCCTCCAGGATGGAATGAACGGACTGAAAAGATGTAGCCTCTGCACACAGTGGGGTATTACTCAGCCACACAAGCAGTGGAGAACCGGCACCAGCCACGTGTGGATGACACTTGAAGACACTATACCAAGTGACAGAAGCCAGACACCAAGGGTCGGATGTCGTCTGATTCCACTTCTGTGAAGCATCTGCACGAGGCAGTCACAGAGACGGAAAGTAGAGTGCAAGGACTGAGGAAAGAGGGCATGAAGAGCTCTTGATTAATATGTCTGCCCTTCCTGTGGGGCGATGGCAAGGCTGTAGCAGTGGATGGTGGTGATGGCTGCATGATATTTTGGTGGTACCACACTTTGGATGCACAGTCGCACTGGATGTCATTTGCAAAGGTGGCTAAAATGGCAATATTTAAGCTATGCATGTTTTCCACCACAAGCAATGTAACAGAAACCAGAGATGCTCCTGGTGAACTCGTGATGGTCACTGGACAACGTGAAACTCTGCAGTACAATGGGCTAATTTAGATCTCACAGAACCAGCCAACCACTGATCGCACAGGGGAAATTAAACAGCAGTGAAGGCACAGCCGGCTTAATCCTCTGTGTGACAGGGGCACATTATTTTGTCCTCAGAAGACCTGTTCCTCGAGCCCATTTGCTTGTCTTTTAAACCAACCTGGACCTGCCTCCAGGGGCACATTGGACATTTGAGAAAACCTAGAAGCTCCACTGACTGGATTCTCTTACATCTAGACCCATTGTACTGTAATCGCTGATTTATTTGGAAATAAAGCTAGAAGACATGTTTTATATAACCGAGAAGACACAGGATTTACGGATAGGAGTAAGTAGGAAGGACACAGTTCTTTCCCACAAGGTGTTTCCCGTGGGAAGTGGGGTCCTGCTGACTACCCGTCCCGTGTCCATCCGTCTTCAAGTCCACGCCCTCATTTACCTCTCACTCCCTGATCCAACCCAGAGGACCAAGAGCGTTCCGGCCTCAGTCTCAACGAGAACTGCACTTCACCTTTCTTCCTGAGTCAGCCCTGGGACATTCCCTTCCAAACCCGATGTCACCTTTCCACATGTGACCAATACACACAATGAGCTGACACAGTGATGACTTGACTTGCTGTCCCATTTACTCTAATACTTAGACAGGAGTTAGAACAGTAACCATGTTTATTTCTGCATTGTCTAGACCAAAAATATGTGTGGGCGAGGGTAAGATCACTTGACCAAATAGGCAGTCAAAAACTAAAATCTTTCAATCACGCAGCAGATGAATGTTTTGTCATTAAAAGCACACTCAGGCTTCCACAAGGGGCATTAACAAAGAAGCCTGAGTCTTGTATTGATAATGCCCATCCACTTGGCGCCTCAGCCTTTTATCCTGACCTCATCGCCTGAGATGGCAACATTATTCTGAGCAAGGAGACATTCTCTAGAACTATAATGAGAGAAACTAGACACAATGCAGCAAACATGGATATAAATGGAAACTAAATTCACCAAGGACTGGACTTGACTTCGCATACTAACTATAAAAGAGGGCTAATAATGACTTTCTTACTCACTGAATACAACCATATCATTTGTCAGCAATCAAGAGAGGTGACCACAGGCAGCTTTTGTCCTTGACACCCAAGAAGACATTTGAGTTAAAAACATACCTTGGAAACAAGCAAAAGTGTCCCTTCCCAGAGATTTCTAACTCAGGCTGCTGTGATTCCACGCTAAAAATACTATAAAACACAACCCTTTGGACTGGGCTCTACACAGCAAGGAATGAGTGTCTGAACACACAATTTATACATTTACGCACTGACCGCTGGCAGACAGAACAACGGAAGCAGCTGTGAGCGAGAACAGTCCAGCAGGCAGACCCCCTCCACAGGCACTCACTTTATGGCCTCACACATGTCCAGTCCCATCTTCACACAGTTCTTGGCGTGGTTGGGGAGAGAGATGGGGAGTCCGGACACACAGTAGTAGCAGTCTCCTAAAATCTTGATTCTCATGCATTCATTCTCCTGGAAGAAGGAATCACAGAATGTCAGCAGCATCAACCACTTCCGGAACGATTTAGATGTGAGGAAAGCCACCAAGTGCGCCTGCTGACCCCGTCTCAGTGAACAGGGTTTGGTGGAGGGAGAAAGAAGACCTGGTGGAGTTCCTCTTCATTTCCCAACGAGAATGAGCTCTCGGTCCCAGAAGGCAATGCGAGAAGAATATGGGAAAGGGGAAGAAAGGAAAGGCAGAATAGAATGTTCTGGAATGGTGGACACTTCACTGTCACAGAGGAGCATGTGACAGGCTCTTCAGCAGGTGAAACATTCTAGCAGGGCTGTCTTCTAGTAAAAAGATGATGCAGGACCCCAGTCAGCATGAGGCTCCCTGGTCACTCTCTACTCTCCACAGTTTTCTTCACTTACTTGAAATGGAAGCAGATTCTCACCAGCACACATATGGCTTCTGACAGACATCTCCACAATCCGATAAGCTGCCATTCCACGTGCCAAGCAATTTACTGCCTAATTCTGGGCCTCAGCCAAACTGCTTTAATATCAAGATAGGCGAGCATGACTTGTCTCAGCTGGGCTGTACTTATGTTGTAATATTGAGATTAACTACATTTATAGGCAATTAAATTCTGCATTCATGTTAGCCTCTTCAACCAGCTTATAGACTCTTCACGACAAAACATAAAGACAGATGTGCCCACAGTTATTTTCCCCTGTATCACGAATGCAGGCTTAGGTATAAAGGAACATATTTGAAATAATCAAAGGAAGACAGCATCTTCTTATTCTTAAGCACTGTGAGGTTTGCGGAGGATGTTTCATATTCCTTTCCTTGTCTGACAGAGAGGACGTGAGCTAGGGCCCACGCTCTTGCCCGTTAGAGATGACAGTGTCATGCGTCATTAAAAGGCAAACTTAGCGATGTCTTCTACCCATCCATCCTTCAGAGATATTCTGAATTTGAATCTAGAAAACACTAATATTATGAACAGAATTCTTGGTGCCCTAATGGAAGACCTGGTGGCTGTATACACAGGGCATTATTTCTGGGCTTCCTTTTCTATTGCATTGGCCGGTGTGTCTGCTTTTATTCCAATATTGCATGGTTTTGATTGCTACAGCTTTGTAATATATTTTGAAATCAGGCAGTGAAGCACCTCCAGCTTTGTTCTCATTGCTCATAATTGCTTTAGCTATGGGGTATCTTTTGAGGCTATGAATTTTCAGATTTTTTTTTCTACTTTTGTAAAAAAAAGCCATGGGAATTTCTGATAATAATTACATTGAATCTATAAGTCATTGAGACATTTTAACAATATGAATTCTCTCAACCCATGAAGATGGGCTCTCTTTCTATTTATTTGTATGTTTTTCTTTATTATTTTAAAAGATTTATTTATTTTTAAAGGAAAGGTGTAGAAGGAATGAAGGGAGGCAGGCAGGCAGGCAGGGAAGACAGAGGAGGGAGAAGCACTTAATTTATTTCATTCACTTGTGCATTTTGATTGTTCTACCCAGGTTCCCCCAGTCTTGAACCAGGGACCTTGGGAGGTATGTGGACTACACCCTGTGGACTAAACCGTTAGACCATCAGGGTGTGTCTATTTGTGTTTTTTTTTTAGGATTCTTTCATTAATTGTGGTTTTCAGTGACCAACTCATTCACATACTTAGCTACTACTTTAGGGTTTTCTATTTTAGGGTTTATTTTTTAATGCTTATATAAATAGGACTGCTTTATTGCTTTCTTTTTCAGGTGCTTCAATGATGGTCTATAGAAATGCAAATGAATTTCATATGGTGATATTGTATCCTGTGGCTTTACTGAATTCTTTTAGTAGTTCTGACAGAATTTTGTGGATTCCTGAGGGTTTTCTACCTATAACATCAGATCATCTGTAAAGTGATACTTTGACCTCTTCCTTGCAGATTTGGATGCCTTTTATGTATTTTTCTTGCCTAATTGTTGTGGTTAGGACTTAAAGTTTATGTTGAATAAAGTGATGAGCACCCTTTTCTTGTTCTTAATCTCAAAGGACAAATTTTTAACCTTTCACTGTTGAGTATGACTTTGGCTGTGGGCTTTTCCTACATGAAATCATTGTGTTGAGGTAAGTTTATTCTGTAGAATAGCCTTATTAGTTGAGAGGGTTTTTTTCATCATGAAAAGATTTTTAACTTCGTCAGTGATTTTCATTCATCTTTTGAGATGATCATATCATCTCTATCCTTCATTCAGCAATGTGGCCCCTCACACTAATCGATTTGCATGTACTGAACAAACCATCCTTGCATTCCAGGGGCAAGTCCCACTTGGTTTGGTGTATGAGCCCTTAAAAGCTTAGTTTTGCCTGGTGAAATGAGCCCAATATACAAGGACAAATACTACAAGATACCTTTATATGAGCATCTTCTACAGCATGACTATAGAAGAGAAGAGCTACGAGTTGTATGACTAATATAAAACAGTCCAACAGAAGCAGGCAGGGCACGAGTTGTTGTCAGATCTGAGTGGGGTGGGGAATGGGGAGGTGATAGCAAGATGTACAAAAGTGACAGTTTCAGTCATGGAGGCGAATAAGTGCCTTAGATGCTACTCACAGCACAAATGCCTAAATCTGGTAATGTGTACTGCATACTTAATGCTTTGTGAAGAGGACCTTATGTTAAGTGTTCTTATTACAAACTAGTAATAATATTAATAGCAATCATAAATAAAGGGGGTATGAGGAAACTTGCATAGATGATGGTTATGTTTACGGCATAGATTGTGGTGCTGGGTTCAAAGGTGTGTACTTACCTCCTTGCTCATAAAGCCGCATATATTAAACATGTACAGTTCTTTGTAAGTCAATTATACCTCAATAAAGTGGTTTTAAAAATAAAAATAAAATAACAGTGACTGGGCAACGGGTGCTGAATCTCTCAGCTCAAAGCCTGTGCTCTGCACAGCACTTACAGAACGGGCTGAGCTATTTGCTTCAATTGCCTCAACTCCACATTATTTAACTATGAACCATGAGATGACGTCCAAACATTTTTCTCTTCTGACCAGCAATGGATGGACCATGTCATCCTAGGCCGGGTTCTCATGCTGCCTGGACATTCCCTGTTATCATCATCCGAGGACAGGAGATCACGCTGAGTGCCTGCTATGTGTAATGATGTATGCCCCTTCCAAATTCATAGGAGGAAGCCCTACCACCCCTCAGGACCTCAGAATGGGGCCATATTTGGCAACTGGATTGTTGTAGATGCAATTAGTAAAGATGAAGTTATACGGAAGTAGGGTGGACCCCTAAGCCAGTATCACTGGCTCCTTAGGAAAAGCTGAGATTTGGACATTGCACTGAGACTCACACAGGGGATCATGCCATGTGAACAATGGTGCTATCTTGCCACCAGTCAAGACTAGAATGTTTTTTCCTAGGTTCAACAAAAGTGACCTTTTTGAATCCAGACTTACATTATTTAAGTTTTGACCTTCTTTTTTCATATAAATGCATGTCCATAAAATTCAAACTCTTCCTTTGGTTTGGTAAAGAAGGAAGCAGAGCTAGTCTTTTACTGATTTTTATAAAAACCCACTGAGAGCTATCACTGTCTATTGGCCAGCATTAAGCACCGTGCGTGAAAGTAACCGAAGGGTGACAGATTTATTCTAAGAGGCCAGGTGGGAAAGTTTTGCATTGCTTCAAACAGAGAAGCATCTTGCCATAAACTCAATTTGAGACCAACTCTCCCCATATATAAATATCTTAATAAGTATGATGAAGCATTTTTTACTGGGAGCAATTCAAAGAAAGAATTGGGTGAATGGACAATCAAGATGAACAACTAAATAAAATAAATGCTTCTTCCTCCTCTCTCTTCCTGCCTTCAATCCTACCTGCACCTTTCCTTTAAATAAATGAGCCTATGTATGACCACTTCTGAACGTACACTTCTGTTCAAGTGGTACCACGGTAATCAAGGGCTTAGACAGAAGGTGACATCTTCCTGGAAGAGCTCTTCCAGAGCGCTGATTAACAATGCAGATGCATAATAGTTATAACTGGATGAGAGGAGATCATGTTTCCTACTCCTTGACCTGCAAATGTCTAAAAAATGGTGTCGGAAGAGCACAGAGCACAGAGAGGTGCTGATCCAGTTTCGCCATCTTGAATGGATGGAGTATATGTGAGTTGGAGTAGAGAGAAGCAGAGATTTTAGGAAGAGATGGAAACACACTAATTCGATGCTATAGCATTTCCCATTCTCGATATCAGTTTGAGACTTAAGGTTCAATGGCAAATAAATCCGACAAATGAACAAACAACGTCCCTAAAGGATACATTTATGAAAAAGTAAAAACATTCAATGAGGGAATCAGAGAAACAGTAAGCCAAGATGAATGTATCCCCAAAGTAGAAGGCAATCTTGCTCACCTTTGCGATTTGATCAAACTTTCCAAAGAGCTCGTTTAGCATGTGGACCAGTTCTCCCGGGGAGCAGTCACTGGCCAGACGCGTGAATCCCACAATGTCAGCGTACAGGATGCTGTGGGGACAAGCAAAGGTTTGCAAGTTTATGTTCATTCGTACATTAATGCTACCTTCCCCATGAAATAAGTATTTTTTTTTACATTGACTGTTTATATTTTCAGAAGAGAAATGTCAATTCTTTGAATAAGGACGTTGTTAAACTTTTCCTTTTTTCAATTTTTTGCTGCTCACTTTTTATAATCACAGTGGGGTCTAGTCCATTCTTTCAGACACCCTTCTTTCCTCAGGGCTGGTTCCTCTGTTTCCCCAGGTTCCTGTGTCTTCAATCTGATAGTTCATTACACCGTCACAGTTGTGATATTGAGTGACTAAGCTTCCATTGGAATTTGTTCATGGACAAACACAAAAATTTCTAACGTAGAAGCAGTACAATAAGAAAAGACAAATCCTGGTTTTGTTACTCAAAAAACAGAGTATGTTCTTAAAAGAAGGATAACTTGACAAAAGATTCTGGACGACCTGCTCCCTACGAGGAGAAGCGGACATGGTAACCCTCCTAAAGCTCGGTTTGTGTGGCAAAGCGTGAAACAAGCCAGGACACTAGCCAGGGTCCAGTGACAATGATGACAGGGATCATCAGGGAGAAGAGCACAGTGCTGTTGGTGGCGGGGTTAGCTGGTGAGGAGTCCAGGAAAGTCACTTAGGAAATGACAGTGATGCCTAGTGAACCTCGAGGGATCAAGCAGGGAAGCACAGCATTTGTGTGCATCACAAGCTCCCTGGCGCACTGACATGTCGATGATTCGTAGAAAGACTAGACGTGCAGGAGTTGCGTCATGAGATAGCCCAGCCAGAGGGAACACAGTACTTTAATATAACCCAGTTGTGAAGGGATGAACCTGGAGGAGGTGGGGGCACAGCTAGTGTTTGCTGTCTCCAGACTCAAGTCTCCTCTCTAGAGCGCTGGGGAGAAGAGGGCTCACATTATCTCCTTCCCGGCATAACGCCATGTGAGGAACACTTCCAGGTCCTGTCCTTCCAGGAATGGCTCCCTGGGTAGCAGTTATAACAATTTAGTCTCAGAAAAGCTGCCACTTTCAATAGAAATCAATTACGGTGCGCACTGACCCTCTGTGACCTTGGTCACTGGTTGGCCATTCCCCCAAACCCACCACTCCTGTTGGCCAGCAGAATAGCCAGCTTCCCTGAAAGGGCGGCTTCACCCACCCTGACCCCACAGAGGCCATTTTGAGGACTCAGTCCTGTGCCACAAGCCCTCTGGCCTACTCCAAACCTGAGTGTCCACGGCTCCAGGGACACCCTGAGATCTGACCTTGGCATTCCTAGAACAGGAACCCATGTCTACCCGCTCCGTGAATGGTGGTTGGCCACATTGCTGGACCCCGCAGGACAACTTAATCCGATCCAGTAAAGAGGACCCGACTTTCCCGTCTCAGGCGAAGGCCCCGGGCAGCAGCGGGTAGAGGGGCGACCGCTCCGCACGCATTAGCAGTACGAGGACGACGAGACATGGGCTCCGGTGAGATGTCCTGGTCTGACCCCAGGGCCTCCCGGCCTGGCTGGGACAGGAAGGGGGAGCGTACCTGACGTTGGTGTGCCGCTTGACGTAGAGGTTGTGGAAGTTGTTGGTGTTTTCCATCTGGCCGGCCCTGGGGCCCTGCAGCCTCTGGATGATCTCGGCCTTCATCTCCATGGCTATGTGAGCAGGCAGCAGGGAGAGCAGAAGTCGCTCCTGGGCACGTGGAGGGAAGACAGAGAGATTTCACACGTCAGAGATCACAGCCTCATCAGAGCTGAACTCATCACAGATGTGCGGTGGGTTCAGTGTGAGGCCCATTTCCAACAGGTTAAAATATATAGTCTATAAATCCACAGTGAACAAACCCCAAACTTCCAGAGGTCAGAGTGTGTGTTATTTATTGAGTTTGAAGTATGTGTTTATCAGCATGGAGAGTAAAGGAAGTCAAGGCATTTCCCCCCAGAATGCAGTCTATCTGTTTTGCTTTTAAAGTAATGAAGCAGAAATCATATTAAAATTTTAGAAACCAGCGGTCAGTCTGAAGATAAACACTTATTTTCACCCGCTTGCTCAGTGAAGAGATAAAAACAAGCTTTATTGAACTTCAGAAAGTCAACCAGTAATCCACATTTCCTAAGGAAGACAGTCAAATATTTTCAAATATTTCATTTCCTTCGTGACAAACATCTAAGTTCCATTAGCAACCCTAAACTCTGATGAAGATGGAATCGGGAATCTTAGCTTCTGTGAAGTGACATCTCTAAGAAATGACAGGTAGGACACAAAGAAATAACTTATGAGCATTTCTTATATGTTTGGTCTCCACATTCAGTCAAGTTAGTAAACAGTAACACATAGCATAATTATTTTAATATGCACATATTTTAGTTAAGAGTGGCACTTTTCCGTTCTCTTCAAGGAAAATAAGTAATGTTTTTTGAGGAAAAGTATCACAAAAAGGCAATCTTTGAATGTTTAAAACCATCCTACATGATCTTAAATGTGAATCCACTGTAGAAAACACCACACTCCTCAATTCCTACAGATTAGCAACTGACATATGACGTTGACGCTCAAACGTGTTGAATGAAATGTTCTCCTTATCTTCCATATTTTCTCTTTTAATATTTTTGTGGGCAAAGTGCTGAGAATGTAGGGCTGGAAAGGATGTGGGTTCTGCTCCCAGGATCCTGGAGCTGGTGTCCTGAGCCCGTCCTGAGCACATCACCTTGTGACTATTTAGGGGTCCCAAGGGGAGCAGACGACAGGCCAGCAGGGCCTCGTGCGGAAAATGGGACAACTCATCTCCCGACTCTCCTGCCCTCGGGGAAAGATGAGTGTGAAGTCGACAGGAGACACAGCAGGTGGGGAGTAAAGGCAACTCGGTGCATGGAGGCAGAGTCTGTGAACTGACATAACTGAGACTGGATCATCCTTTACTCATTCACTCACTCGCTCACTTATGCAGAAAACACTCACCATTACCCGTAAATGTCAGGGCCTTGACAATCAAGGATGGTAACTGAAAGAAGGAGAAAGCATTCCTGACATCAGGGTGCTCACAGCCCTGCAGGGAGCCCGCCCACTGTCCTGCACTCACTGTTGGATGAGGCCAGGACAGGCTGGTAGCTAGAGGAAGCCACAGGCCTGGGACCTTGGCAAAGAAGAAAACACAGTCCAGCAGCCACGCTCCCAGGTGCTCTACTCAGGGAAACCAACTGAGATGACACCTGTCCTCTACATAATGGCCTCTTTTCATCTCTATGAAAGGTGGCTGGTCAGGAGGAGAATTAGATAGGGCTGTTGTTTTGATTCAGTCAGCTCCCATGGCAGGTCAGTAGTAGCCCAAGGGGATTTGCTGGTACTTGCGAAGTTAAGAAACACATTTATTTAATAAATTCT
Organism: Solenodon paradoxus; assembly: GCA_004363575.1. Taxonomy (NCBI): domain Eukaryota; kingdom Metazoa; phylum Chordata; class Mammalia; order Eulipotyphla; family Solenodontidae; genus Solenodon; species Solenodon paradoxus. The sequence goes on from RJWH01005491.1 coordinate 24,983, forward strand.
TTTCATTGTTCATTAAATTCCCCTTAATGTCTCCACTTGTATTAAGAAATAAAATGGAGATATCAAAATATTTTAATAACTAAGCAAAATGCCCTTTTAAAGTATATAGTATAGTAGAGGTAAATATAAATTAGTAGTAATTGTACAAAATAATACTATCTTGTGTGGTCTCAGCTATCACGGAGATGAAATGCCCATGACATTAACACAAAGATGACACAGAAGTATATGGAGATCACATGCTCTCGGGCTCCAGAATTGTGTGGTAAGTGGAAAAGAGAGCAATTTATGTCAGATCACAGCAAGTTGAGAATGGATGCAACTTCCAGACGTGGCCCCAGGAAAGTGGAGTCATCTGGACTCAGATTATCAAAATCTATAGTGACATGAAGTATCTATGGTCATATTTAAAAACTTTAAAAAATCTGTGTCCTTATGCATAAACTGAATTTTGGTATCTTTGGCGGATGGCGTGATGTCTATACAAGTCTGTTTCCTCTCATCTCTGAGCCTATTTGAAAAGACGAGACTCATATTTTGAGTAAATGGCACATCGATCACTATCTTTTGTAGTCTTGATATAAAGAGCTACTCAGTAGTCAGCTCATCTTTTGCGATCCATCCTTATTGATATCCACATTGGTCACTTACGGTTTATTCTTCCATGTTTTGGCCGACCCAGTGGTCAGATGTTGGGAAGTCTACTTGCATGCAGTAGCCACGAAAGTACTTAGCAAGTAGACTTCGTCCCTTGAAGTTCAGGGATTGAATTCCGCTAATGCCGCATTCATTTAATTCCATTTTCATAGGCCCCGTGTGCACTCTCTGCATTCATATCACACAGCATGGTCACTGTTTCTGCTCTCTGTTTACTGAATAGTGCACTGGATGATTGTGTATGAAGCCAAAATATTGCAAAAGAGTCACAGTGTCGAAATATATTTAATCAAATGGAGGAAAGCATGATGTTGTCATCAGCAGAAGCTGGAAAGTGGATAAAGATGTGGTATGTCTGCATACAGTGGTATAAACACACTTGAATACTACTCAGCTGTTGCAAAAACATGAAATCCTGTCATTAGCTACAACATAGATGAAACTAGAGGGGACTGAACTTAGTAAATCAGAGAAGGTGAAAGAGTGTGATTTCACTTGTATGTGGCACACAGCGAAAGCAAGCAAATGAAGGAAATTAAATGAAAAGAGACTTTTAGTATATAAACACGAATTAGTGATTACCAGAGGGAAGAGGAGGGGTGTGAGCAAATTGGGTAAAAAGAAGTCAATTCCATGCAGAACTGGGCGGGGGTGGAGAAGCTAATGTATTATTCACAGAGGCTTCTTTACAATGATGCTCATCCGAAACCTGTATAATACTGATGTCTAATGATGCAATGCTCCTTCAACAAAATTGGATTAATTAAAAACAGCATGTCCAGAATACATTTTTTTCTATTTTAGCTATTAACATGTTGAATTCTATAAAACTCTAATATGAATCGATTTATACATTCATGCAATAAGTTTCTCTGAATTAAACACATTTCAAGGTAAACTATGCAGGACTTGATTGCAGCTTAGATCCTATAACTCATCTTTATTTAATAGGTCACTTTGGACATCATCATTTTTACATCTCATTTTGCTTTTCAAAATGATTTTCATAAGTATTTGTTTAAATCATTTTTATTTTTGTCTTTTTTATTTACAAAGTAGAATACTCTTTACTTAGTACAAGTAATAATTTACTTTATTATTTTCAATAAATATGCCATATTTTCTATATTGATCCAATATTACACAGTTGATTTCCAGTTTGGAACTATTTCCCAGGAAAATGTTTTTGAAATCTCCTAATGAAGCTGCTTCTAATGAGGTAAAACATGGCCTCTTCTTCCTCATCTCAGGTTTTCTCCTTCACATCTAAGCTAGGGCTTATTCAGGGGACATGGGACCGAGGTCTGTGGTCAGAGGAACAGAGCCTGTGTATCAGCAAACTGAGATGGATGCTCCCAACCACGTCTGACTTGCTGCAGCTCATTCTGCAAATAAGTACAGTACACTGTGGGCCATCTTACCTTGTACACCGGTCAGCTGTGCTGATGGCCCACAGGTTAGAATTTCCTCATTATAATTTACACGTACTCAATGTTTGGATTTGCTTTTCCTTGCTTATTATGCATCTGTATACACCATCATCTCAACTTACTAAATGCTGTAGTGTCCCACACAGTACAATTTCTTTCTTTCACAGCATTTTTACAGTCATCGAAAACTATAGGCTGACAGTAATCAGTTGCAATGCCAAATTAAAAAAAAATAATGATTTCTTTTGTTTACAAAGCCACACTTACTTAAAGATATTGAAATCACCTCTCCGTCTGTACTTCACACCACACCCACCGGCGAGTCCCAGCGTCCTTCCCCACCGCCTGTCCCCTCTGCTTCCCTCCTTCTCCCCACCCCGCAGGCAGCCATCCTTGCGTGTCCTTGAATTCTGCTGGAGTTTATCAGTTTGTTTCATTTCATTATACTCCACATCTGAGTGACACCATCCTGTGTTTCTCTATTTCTGTCTTCTTTCACATAACACAATCCCCTCCAATTCCATCCATTTTGCTGCAAAGGGTACAATTCCATTTTTTTCAGTCAGAGGGGCAGAATTTTGTTTTAAATGAGTGAATTAAATTTAAGCAATAGCTTGTGGTGAGCTCTTGATTGAAGCGTTTTGTTTATATGGAAAATGCTGCCACAGAAAGGTTGTAGGTTCAGAGTATATGTCATTGAGTACATGGAACACAATTCTTTACAGTCATCTGTCAACAGGCATTTAGGTTGTCGCCACGTCTTGGTTACGGTGGACTGTGCAGTGGCACCTTTTGACAACATGTGATGTGGCGGGAGGTTATCTATGAAAAGGGGTCTGGGGCGCCATCACACTGGTCCCTCTGCTGTCTGGAAGGACTTCCCACTGAGTGACTATCCGCAGCTTTGTGTGGGTCTCATCTTGGGGAAACCTGGGGGATTGCTGAGCGTCCTCTCTCCCCCTCTTCTCTTGTGTAACAAGAATACACTAATCCCCAAAGCACAGAAGAAAAACCCTTCCTCAAAGGCACAGATTCCATGAACCAAAAAGAAGAATCACATAGTCAGTCTCTTTTATGTCTGCAGACCCATTTAATGACCAAATGTAAATTATGATCTTTATTTTAGACCAAATGCAGAGGGATGGCTGGTTTTCTACAGTTAGTTTGAAAGGCACAGGAAATAAACTTCGTATGTTGTCTAAACCAAACCTTTCCCTCCCTCCCTCCTTCCTCCTTGCCCTCCCTTCCTTCTTGTTAAAGAATCTGTGCGGACACGGCCTGGATGTTGCTACCATCCAATGAGTCACAGAAAAGAACCCCGGGCGTCTCCAACGTCAGCTGGTGCGGCAGCACAGGCGGGCGACCACCTCTGACTAGACCGTGATGGGGAACCCTGCTGGGCAGTCTGCACGGTGCCTCCTTGACGACCTCAGACGGATACAGAGCGGACCTCAGACAAAAGCCCCTACTCAAATGTGGTCAGTCAAGGCACTTGTCGACTTGCCTTTCTTCCCTAACATGAAAATTCAGTGCTCTGAAAGAAAAACCCAATGTTACGGCAGATACGACACATTTCGACTCCATTCATAGTCTGACAAGGTTAATATTTCCATTAATATTTCAGCTTTTTGTTAACGTTGCTGTGTGCCCTGCCAAATTCTCTGAAAGCAACACGTAAGAGTAAGCACTTCAGGTGCCGGATGTAACCTAGCTACATTTCCTAAGTACTGATTGGAAAGTCAAGTTGTCATAAACCTGATTCATGCCCAGCATTATTGCTTCTTTCTCTTGTTAGGAATGAATGACAAATGACAAAAGAGGATTTTGTCAATTTTGGCATATTTAAAGGTTATCTGATGACTTTCTTGGCCTTAGTTTGCGGGTTCCATGCCAACACATCCCTTTACTATACATCTACTTATTATTCATCAGCATTTCCTAGAATTTGTTCTATTACATTGTTCCTTGTAGGAGAGATAGAGTTAGGAAATTTTAAGCACCACTGATCAAAACTCAGAACACTCGTCTCTGCAAAGCGCTTCCATATAATGAAGCAGATCAATAGTACGGCTTTCTATTTATGTCATGTTTGAGATTATTTTGGTTTATAGGAAAATCCCATTAGACATGACTTGTACTTACGATTTGACCTAAGAGATAGTCATGAAAAATATGCTCCACCCTTCAACGATCCAGGCATGTAAGTAATATTTAAATCTGCTTTGTTCATCAGAAAGGAAGATGAAAGCAGCATGTCCCTTCCATAAGAATTTTAAGATTTTCGCCTTCAAATTTTTTACTTCTATTTAGTTCTCATTTCCCATGCAATTCAATTACATCAGGCTGTCAAGCCAGCACAAAGAACAGAAGAGGCATTGTTATCACGTTTCTTCCTCCCAACAGAAAGTAGCTATCGGAAGGGACAGATCCAGGCCCCAAAGCTGCCCCGAAGCTGGGTTGCAGGTGGCCTTGGGGAGACAGGTGGTGACATTCAGTTCTGTCTTGCAGTATGAAAGGACCAGGTGTCCACTTGGAATTGAAACCTGACACGGTTGTGCTGCTGGGGCGTCGACACCTCCCCAGACACCCTCCTGAAGCAGCTTCAGTCTGCAGACCTCAGAGAAAAAACACCATCCACTGCCGCCAATCACTATCGCCCACAGAGCCTCACACCTGAGTTCAATCACAACACTGCTGTTCTGGGTTCCTGTTGTAATCTTTATCCAGCTCCTCTCAGGACCCTCCTTAAAAATCCTGCTTCATATTAATCAATCGGATCACAATGAATATTTTAATTATTTAAAAGTTCTTGCTTTATCTTTCTTGGACAAAAAAAAAATCAGTCATTGTGTCTATGAATAACAGAAAGCAGCAGCACTTTGTCGACGAGCACTGAGAGGAAAGAAGAGGTGGGTTCCTGCTCTCCTCTGACACTCCACAGCCCTAAACCCGGTCCATGCAGCCACTGGGTCCCAGTGCGGTTATCTGAGAGACACGCCTGTTGGACTAGGGGAGCTGAATGTCTTCATGTTCGTGGACGTTCCCAACATGCTATGGAACCATAAGAGGCCTTTTCTAGAATTTACTTTTCACTGTTTCATAGTTCAACAACCACCAGTGACACAAGAGGAAAGATCCCAAATTGTCAAATCCCAGCACAGTGGCCGAAATTGTGTACAGAAGGACTATGGGCAAGGAGAGCTGACTAGGGATCTGGGAAAAAAACAAGACAAGGAGACAGAGGTAGTGCTGGTTCTTGAAGCGCGAGATCAGTGAGTGGGAGGAGATGAAGAAGGATGCAAGGTTGTGGGCGCCATATTGATGCCAGTGATCGTGGGAGGGAAAGACGGCCTGTCTGTTACACGGCGGATCCGGTCTAGAAAATCTGAAATGTCGCATGCAAATTAATTGCTTAATAGTTAATTAAATAATCTTCAACAAAATCACTATTCCCTTTTACACAAAAAAAAGTCCTTTCATTGCTTGTGTGTGTTGTTTTTTCACTTCACAAACTCTGATCACAAGTTCACTAAATTTCAACAATATTTGACCAAAAAAGAGCAAACTAAATATAGACATGGCTGGATGAGGTGGGGGTGAAGTGAGGTGACAGTCGCTGTGGATTCTCGACCAGATGGAACGTACGTCTTCTAACTCCACGGCCACTGACGGCTCTTTCCACTCGCTCCTTTGTAAGCTCAATGAGATGTTCTTTTACAGAGCACAGAATCAAACAGAAGGTGAGAAGAACGAAATAATTACCCACTTGCCATTACTCTCCAGTTTTGGAATCAAGGGCTAATCAAGTCAGATTAGGCTTTATGTCTTCAGTCACTGATGACAGTCAGTTGATACATTTAAACTTGAACTCTTTATCACCCATTGGTAATTCTCTAAAATAGAGCTTCTAGTGAAAACAATCAGTCATAAGGTAGAAATAATAATTCTTGGATGGGAGAATGGAGAGTCCTAGTGGTGAGTTGAAGTTCTTCCCCCAGATGAGTGGCGGGGCCAGCGCACCCCAGCAAGGTGGCGGGAGGACAGTCAACGCCAAGCAGCCACAAGCTCGGAGGGCAGGGCGACTCAACAGCAAGGCTCTTCCCCGGGAACAGCCTCATATGAAAGACCTCCATGCTCAGACACGTGGAAGAGCAAAACGCTCCAAGGATACATGGCCTGACTTGCCCTCAAAAGTCACGACCCACAGGCAAGGCCTGCCACCCAGCCTGCAGCAGGTCGTGCCGACTGAAGGAAACTGCAGCGGAAATGTGTGGAGACGGCACTCGCGCCCAGATTTGGGGACACACACACACACACACACACACACACACACACACACACACACACGATTTCTCCTGCGAGGAAAAGTGGAGATACTAGAAACATCAACGACAGAAGGACAAGATGAGAAGAAACGGAGAGAGTATGTCGGAATCCACTGGATGACGGTCTTCAAGGAGGAAAGTGGAATGTGCGACTGCAGTCCCTCAAGGAACCTGCATCTATAGATGATGGGGACAGGGCAGAGATGACACACAGCGGCAGTGCTGTGACTCTCTGCTCTGACCTTCCTTCCCAGACCACTGACGGGAGCAGCAGGACACGGCTCCTTCTGAGCAGGATCTAAGAGCTGCGTGGGGCTCCGGGTGCTGTGCTCTGCCCCTCCACCACTGTCCCAGGTGAGGGTGACAGTGCACCTGGGCCTCCTGCTGAGTCAAAGTGGCCGCCCGCCTGTGGAGACAGATTCAAGCAGGACCACATGACACTACCAGCCACCTGACTCGGGGACTTGCCTTGGTAGATGGCAGCTATTCAGACAGCTGCAGCCTGGTCGCCGGGCGCAGGCACCTGGTCGCTGGGCGCAGATGTCCACCACTGCCCCGGCTTGGCGACAAGCCACCTTCTGGCTCACAGAAGCCCCTCTCCCAGGGAGTCTGGTACCAGCAGCATTCTGGAAGGCGCTTGTCTGAGATGCCCACTCTGCTCCCCGACTCAGATCAGAGGAGGCTGAGGCTCTGCAAGGCCACAAGGCACTGCTGACCCAGAAGCCACACTGTTTGGCCTCCATGGACAGACTGGGAAGAGGGCCCGCATGGCCTGGGCTCCTGAGGGGTGGGGACTAGACTGCAGGAGTCACCGGCCTCGTGCGCGGGTTTCCTCTCCCACGACATGGCCCAGCTCACTGCTCGACAGGACTTCGCTCCCTTCCTCCTGCCGGTCCACTTGGTGGCAGGGGCCGCTCTCCTACGACTTTTTGCTGTGGCCCATATTCTCCATCCTGGCTTCGTTCTCGTGGATCACAGCGCTGTCAGTCAGTGCCCGTGACAGCGTAACCCCACTGGGAATCGCACAATCGTCCTGCAGAGAGGGCCCCGCGTTCCGCCCGCGTGCAGACCTGCTCCCTCCTAGAGACTGGAGGTTACGCTCACTTGGGCGAGTCCCTCACAGGCGTGGGCCGCTCTGCCCAAGCCTGGCTGTTGATTCATGACATCATCTTGAGAGCAAGGGGGTGTAAAGGGGTGAGCGAGTCCCCAAAGGGGTGGAACTCCACAGGGGAGACCAGTCCCTTCGATGTCACCTCTATGTGTTACCTCAGAGGAGGTCAGGACAGTCACATGGGACACAAGGGCTGCTGATCCAAGAACAGACCTCTCTCCCACAGGGAAGAACACGCCTCCTCGGCCCAGCTGGTAACTATTACCAGACTGCTCTCCCCGAAGGCGGGCGCTGTGCTCCTGATTTGAGGCTCTTTTCTGTTCAACAGACAGTTCTTGACAGTTCTGCTTTCTGTACAAGTTCCCACCCGAGTGATGTGTAAGCACCAGCTCCCTTAATTCTCTCCCAAACCCAATGATGTACGTATTCTCATTCCCCCATTTCTACTCAGAGGACGCTGAGGACCAGCAGGTCGTGTGACTCACTGCAGATGGCACACAGAGCAGGTGAGGGAGGAGGAGCCCCTGGAGGAAGTGAGCGGCTAACCAGTGCTGAGCTGCATCAGGAAAACAGAGTTAGCACACAGACAGGCAGAACGGCTTCAGCTGGCGATAAGTTCTACGCGCCAGTGTCTCCCATCACCACGCAGTGATATTTCATTCCGACGTGGAGAATAGCTCTTTCTTCTAACTGCTGATTCTGGAGACTTGAACCTCCAAGCAAAATTGCTCTTGGGGTGAGTTTCGCACGTGTCCTATAAGGATGGCAATCTCAGCGTTTTTCCATCCACCCGATCCGATGCCATGCCTAACCAGAAAAACCAAAACCTTGCCATGCCAATCCAAGGCATGCCAATCATGTCTACTAGTCAGCCCAAGTCCATGCCCACCCATCCAGTCCAAACCTGCCCACCCGGTCAACCTCAGTCATCTGGGGTCAAAATAGCTAAAATGGTAAAATGGAAAAATAGCTAAAATAGTCAACCAGGGTCTCATCGTCTCAGCCACAAGGGTGTAACCCCCTGTAGGTTCATTTGTTCCTTCCTTTCTTCCCTCCCTATCTCCCTTCTTCCCTTCCTCCCTCCTTCCCTCTCTCTCTCTCTTTCTCTGTCTCTCTCTCTCTCTCTCTGTCTCTCTCTCTCTCCTTCTTTCATTTATTTTTAGAGGAAGAAAGCAGACAAGAATAAAAGTAAGTAGGCAGGTAGGCAGGAGAGGAGAAATACATATTTTTTATTTAGTTTTCATGTTGGCTGATCCTGGACCAGGTCCTTGGGTTTTATGTGAACTATGCCGGAGTGGCCGACTTAATGCCTGAGCCACCAACCTGCACCCTCATATTTTTTTTTAAAAGGAAAGGTATAGCAGGAGTGAAGGTGAGTAGGGAGACAGGTAGGCAGAGAGAGGAGGAGAAAGCACTTTACTGATCTCTATTTAGTTGTTCACATGGGTTATTCCCGCCCCAGGACCCTGGGGTGGATCTGGGACTGCTCGCTAGACCTGCAGGCTGCACCCCCACGTGTGCTTCTTAAAGGAGCTCTGATTGCTGATCTTTGCAGAGCTGAGGAGGTGGACATCCCTCTTTTTCAATGTGCAGGCAGGGGTCCAAGTGCTGCTGGAACCAAGTCACCCACCTCCTGACTCCAGCCCGCAGCGGGAGGGCGCAAGGAGCCAGCAAGGGGATGAATAACCCAAGAGCTGCGGTCCTGCCAACGGCAAGAAGGCAGGGTTTCTGCCAGGAACCCAAACCGGAGCTTGGCCTGGGAAATGAGTCGTGGCTAACGAGATGAGCTGCTATTACATTACAAAAAGCCTGTCATTGATTGATTGGGAGAGCAACATCCGTAGCGCTGAGCTTGGGAAGTCTCCACTTCGTCATGCCAATAAAAATATTTGTCAAACAGTAAATAGATTTTGAAGAACATTGAACTGGCATGTGAAAGTCTGTCTGATAAAATATTGAAGCTGATGCGGTGATTTCTAAGGAAAATGGCATGTTATTCTCGCCAGCTCCTGGGTCCAGGCCGAGGAACGGATTCCAATGGTTGATGGCTACAAAAGACACCATCTCAACACAAGTGGGTTAGAACAGTGGGATGCATTTATTTTCCTCATAATTCTGTGGCTTGGCTGTTTCGTTTGCTGGTTCATGGAGGCCCAGTCACATGTCAGCATCTGGGGGCTGGCTGGGCTGGAAGACCTCGTGTGGCCCCGGTTACACATCTGGGATTTGCTGTAAATCCACTCATCCTCCATTCCTAATGTGAGCTCTGGACAGCAGAGTCGAGCTGCGAGAGGGTCTCTTCAGGGTCTCAGAAGGTCTGGGGTCCAGAATTCACACATCATTTCCCCATCTGCTTTAGAGCAAGTAACAAGCTCATTCAGATTCAAGGGATGGACAAAAATGACCGTGTTTTCCATCAGACACAGACTAGATGACAGATGCTTCCCATGCTCATGGCTCCAAGGGCGTGGTGGGATCCAAAGCTTCAATAATTTCTACAGAGATCCTGGAGCTTCAGAGCCACTCCATGAGGGGCCCCCGGAGTCTGACAGTCAAGTACAGTCTCATGATCTTGGATTCCATCTTGACCTTCTGCGAACTCACCTCGGGTCCAGGTTAAGGGTCCAGGTTAAGTCTCCCCTTGTCCAACCATGTGCTCCAGGCCAGACTCAAACTACTTAGGAAAAGACACAGGAGGGCCGCTCTTGGGGAGCCAACGGCGAGAGAGCAACCTCATTCTCCATCAGCACACTCACATTTTGGCATTAACCTCAGATGAACACTTGACAAAGAGTTCTTAGAAATGACTTAAAACAAACAAGATCCACAATGGAAATTAAGTAGCAGCTGCCAATGCGATGACTCACTTCCAATTTATTTTACAATTTGTTTTGGAAGTTCAGACGATTTAGCTCAGAAAAAGTGTTCTCTTTTACACTAATATTGACCTTCTGTCAAGTAAATAAAAGTTAAAAATGTGGTACAATGGAGGAGATTTAATAAAAATATTTGAAAGGAAAGTTAAAAATTAATAAGATGGCATTCAGATGTGTTTCATGAATCACTCTTCAGTGATCCATTGAACTATCTGGGATTGTTCTGTTCTGTTCAGTGATTTTACTAAAACATTTCTCTGCTGTTAGGAGCACATAATATAACACTCGCTAAAATCAGCTGTTCGTCGCATGTGACATACAGTTCAGGTAGAGCAGGCGACCTTTAGAAGATGGATTCCAAACTTTCAACTCAATGACAGGTCTCAGACTTCTAATCCATGTTGGATTCAAAATTGGGAAACACACACACACAAATAGTGTTTGACGCTCCATCATCCTTCACTCGATACTTCAGAACCACAGAATGAAAACCGGGAAAGCACCACCCATTTTAAAAAGTGAATTTAATAGGAAACCTAGAAAATTTCAAAATGATTCCTTTGCAAACATTCCCCATGGAAGACACTTGCATTTACAAATGTCCCGCTGCACGTGCCTCCTTCCGCAGTGGATGACGCACTCGTGATTTGCGAACAACATCCACACGGTGCTAAGGGTATCAGTTACATCACTCTCTTGCATCTGCTAAAAATACTCCATTTCAAACATCTGCATGGGCTCCTAATGTGGTCTAATCTAAACTCCACAACTTCCACCATTTCATTCACAACATTCCAGAGTTTGCTGAAGTCTCCCTGCGTCCTCTCTCCTGCTGCATTTAGTGTTTGCCTTGTGCCCGCCTGTCCTTCCAGAGAGGCTCTGGCCACACATCTTTCAAGAGGCGAGAAAAGCCCCTTACTCCGGGGGTCGCTGCGGGTTAAAGGAATACAGTCTACCGAGCTGAGGAGCACCTGGCGGGAAGGACTCCCTGACCCTTAATCCTGAAGCTCAGGCCCTCTGCTGTGACTCACTCAAGCCCTGCAGCATTCTCCCTTCTCGGAATTGGGACTCTTTTCACAGTACTGCCCACCTGGCGTTCATTATTCTCTAACTCTCATTTGCATCTGTTCCCCCTGTTATGATGCAGATTCCTTTAGAGGAGGGGGATAAAGCAGGAGAATGCATTTCATTTACATCCTCCTTGAAATTCTAAATAATCAGACTTTGCTGTCTCAATAGCAACTCAGTACTTAATGGTTGCATTTGTTGATGACTGAGTGTATACATAAAACAGACCCCATTTAGATGCCATGTGAAAACCACAGGGCAGAGCTTCCCTCCCACAAGGCCAACAAAACAGGCCGACATTCATAAAAACAAAAACAAAACTCAACTAGTGCGAAAACACAAAAGGGCACAGCCCCCACCATCAACTCCAAAAACCACTGGCCCCACAAGTGGGGGATGGGACCCCGGGGCGGCCTCCCTCCCAGCTCACCCTCCCTGGGACAGGCTTGGAGGGTGCAGATGCGGATGACGACGAAGGTCTTCGTCGAGGCTAGCAGGATCCAGGGAGGGCGACCTCACAGACAGGTCTCAGAACAATGGTGTCCCTTCCAGGATGTGACAGCCCCCAGGGTCTGCCCTTCATGGGAGTCCCCTGAGGCCGCTGGCTACTCCTGTCACCGTTGCAGCCTCCTCTGTCCCCGACAAGCTGCTTCTTGTCTTTACAGCGGGGACACCTTCACACTGTGCTGTGACTGGGGACGATGCTGTACCCACTGGGGGCATCTGGCGGTGCTGCCTGGGGACCCTGCTGGAGCAAGGGGGCACAGGTCTGGACGCTGCTAACAGCCTCCAGTGCTCAGGCCGCCCCACCCCCCACCCCCAGCGAAGGGTGGGCTCTGCGTGCCTGCGGGGCTGAGGTTGAGGCTGCCGGCCCAGGCCCACTCACTGCCCGCCGGGCAAGGGCGTCTAGAGAAAGGCACACCGGAGCCACTTGAGCAACTGGTCACCTTGCACTGGAGAGTGACCTAGAGCAAAGAGACAAGGTGGGTGGAGGGCGCGGGGCACGGGGAGAAAGGGACCACAGGCTTGGGCGGTGCAGGCCAGTGAACCACTACGGAAAGCAGTGTGAGTTTCCCCAAAAAATCCCAGGTAGGGCTGTTGTCTGAGCCAGGAACCCACATCTAACATCCCTCAGAAGAGGACGACAGAGTAACTCGGACAGACGTGCGCACCGCTCTGGGCTCTGCAGCATTACTCACAACAGCAAGTGTGCCCTGGCGGTGACGGGCAAGGACGATCTCGTCCACACACACACACACCCACCCACCCACCCTCAGCCATAAAGGTGGACTCTTGCCACCTCCACAGCATGACGTGCACTGGGGGCATTTCGGTGAGTGAAGTGAGTCATAAGGAGAAAGGCAAACACCGGATGATTTCACACCTACTTCGAACATGGAACTGGATCTTCTTTCCTTCCTTCCTGTCTACTCCCCTCTTCTTCCCTCCCCTCCCTTTCCCTTCCTTCCCCCGTGGTCCAGGATCTCACACCCAGGCCCGCACCTGAGCCACCGGGCCCCAGGGGTGTGCTGGCGACTCTTTCTTACAGAGTCAGGCGAAGGCCAGCTCAGGCGCTGATGGCCATGCTGTCCCTGTCCCCTCCCTCTGCCCTCGGAGCGGGAAAGTAACCCCCAGAGCAACCGGGTGGGAGCAACTGAAGGCCGATCCATTATCAATGGAAATGGAAACATGACTAATTCCAGCAGATAGTTCTCACGGGCCACGAAGTATTAGTCTTCTTTTTGATTAAAAAATCACCTCAGGCCGGAAAAGAATTTGGCCACAAGGTGAGGCAGACAGCGGGGGAGGCCGGCCTCGGCCTTCGGGCTGCAGTGAGACACGTCCTCATGCAGAGAAAGTGTTGTGGAAACCACAGGTAAAGGCACGGCAGACACATTCGAACTGTCACTGAAAAATGCAGTGAGGACGATAAAGCACAGATTCCTCATCCAAAGAGCATTTTTATGTGCCCGTGAGCAGGCTCATGTGTGACTCAACAAGCTGGACTTGCAATAAAAGTCAGAGTCTGGACCTCCTCGGAGAAGACCGTCCCTGTCATTGCTGCGTTCTCAGGGAGCGGGAATGAGGCCTCTGACACAGTCTGGAGCAAAGTCCGGTCCCCTGCCTCCTCCTGCCTCGCTGGTGCCCACTTACGTGGGATGTGGATTTCAATCCCCCCGCAGGCTTGAAGTGGCTGGTTCCGTGGAGACGGCTCTCGTGCCACGTGACTCAGATGACGGTGGCGCAGGGCCTGGCAAGCAAACCTGAGGACCCAGGCTCCAGCCTTGGCTGCCGCTGCAGATGCAGAGCTCGGCTCCCTGACTCCCGAGGTCTCTCGACCTCCAGAGGAGCCCGACAGGGCCGCCCCATGTCCTTGTTCTAGCAACTGGTGAAGGCACAGCTCTCTAGCACTTATTTTTAGAGAAAGCCGAAAAAAAAGTCAACTTGAGTTTAGCTACAAACAAAAGCGTCTCATTTCCCTGCTCAATAGCTAATTCTCTAGCAGTCAGAATGCAGAGCACATGGAGCTTGATCTACGGTGGCAGCCGGCAATTTCTGTGAGAAAGACTTAATTTAGAAGAACGCACATGTCATTTTTTCTCATAACCAAGTAAGAGTTACCATTAGTTTGATTCATATGCTGTCAGAGTGTCCCCACCGCGTGCGTGAGGAACAATGTGGAGTCTTTAAGGCAGCCCCTTGATAGAACTGTTTTTGCATCGTGCAATTAATACCAAACAAACCCTCCTCCATCTTCCTCCCAGAAATCCCACGGGGGCTTCATCTTTTAAGAGTGGCTCGTTCAGGAGGAAAACCGGGGAACAGACTCACGGTTTTCTTATTTTCTCTCTGCAGCACTCTCCTGGGGGACCTGCCGGGATGGGAGGGCATGAGATGCCCCACACAAGCGGAACGTGAGAAAGACTTGTCTCCTGCCTGCCTACCTGCACCGTAACCTGCAGCGAAGTTTCCAATCATGTTCTATCAAACACTGGAGGAAGGACCACGTCTGGGCATCTACCCAAAACATACAAACGCATCCATCCGCACAGATGTCTGCACCCCCATGTTTACTGCGGCCCTATTCACAACAGCTAAGTACTGGAAACTACCTAAGTGGAATGTCAGCTGAATGAATAAAGTTGTGGTCCATATACATAATGGAACATGACAAAGCCCTGAGAAGGATGAAACCCTGTCATTTGAATCAACATGGATGGATCTAGAGGGGATGATGCTCAGTGAGATAAATCAAAAGAAGAAAGAGAGAAACCAGATGACCTCACTCATAGGTGGAATGTAAACAGACAAAACAAACTAGCCCCTGGACATTTGCAACAGAACTGAGGTGACCAACAGGGAATGGGGTGGGCAGGGGTAAATGGTGGTGGAGGCCCCTGGACAATGGGGAAGGACACTTGTGATTTGGGGGAGGGCAGGGTGTCTTGACATATGTCGGAGAGGTTGAGAAACCTATACATAGGAAGTTATTTTAATGTGTGGAATAATTTCTACAATAAAAAATAAATCAAAAGTCAGTACAAAGGGAGAAAGAACCCCCAGAGGAATGAAAATGTAATGTACCATGTGCTGACTGTAGGAACGATACTCAGCACCTATTTGCAAGGTGCTGAGAAAGTAGGTCTGAAATGTTCTCATCACAAGAGAAAAATGGACACACTGTACGGCTGAAGTTAACCAAACTTTGTGTGGTGCTCTCGTGTCAAATACATACAATATCAAATCATCATTTGGAGCCCTGAAACTCACATAATGTCGCATGTCAATGACACCTCAATACAAATTTAAAAAATGAAGACTCAAAGTGTTAATGATGACTTGTAGCTGCAAAATTCCTCCCTTGCTTATCTGTATTACTTGAAAATGAAATAGTAAATATGGGATAAATGGAGCTCATTCTAGAATGCAGACACGTTTCAAGTACCACTGAGAAGACACCCTGGGTATATGACACATGTTTTTCTATCATGAAGTTACATAACAGTATAATGGAACAGATCTTCAATAACGTTATTCAGTCCATGTCCACTTTGTCAGAAAATGAATACGACAAATTTTTCGTGGGTCAAATAGTAGCACTCAATAAATGTTAGAGGAACGACTGCTACTTGGAGACCAACTTAGTCCCACTGACTCAGGTTACAGCAGCCCCTTAAGCTGGAAAAAGATGACAAGTTAGTTAGAAAGAAGCCGAGCATACCAGACACGAGGACGAGGGAACTCATCTGTCACAGCTGGCAGCCCCTCCGCCTGAATGTCTTTCTTCCATCACGTATTCACGTGGTCCGTCTTCAGACCACGTGCTCTGGGCTTTCCAGACACTCGGCACTGAATTAAAGCAACACGCTGAAAACCAGAACATGTTGCACATGAAAAATTCAGCCTAGCAATGACGTGTCCATCAAGTGGTCACTCTGTCCAGACACTGTCCGTGGGCCGGCTACTGCTACAGGAAGCCCACGCCTTGAGACTGCGGTTATGGAAAGTGGCCCGAGCTCACATTGCCTGCAGGAGGCTGTCTTGCCACCGCTGGGGCGGGACACTTCTCTTCCTGCTGTCATTCCCTCACATTCTTTTCATTGCCTTCCTGTAGGAGGTCCCAGCAGTGCAGGCGACCCTCAGCAAATCACCAGGCTCAAGGTGTCAAACTCCAGCTGCCTAATCTCGAGGGTGTCACAACCAGACCCGCTTCACGTAATGCTAGGGGCCACGATGGACTCAGGCACAAGCTGGGTAGAAGACAGGTCCCTGATGTGCATCATAGCTCTCGACATGGGTGGCATCGATGGTTCGAAATTCCAAAGCACTCTGCTCCTTTCGGTGCCAAGCCGAGCCCAGGTGACTGGGAAATGACATGAGAAAGGCTCAGAAGGACAAAATCCCCAGGAAGACCACGTCATAGTCTTCTCTTTCCATGATGAGAAAAATGCCCTTGTCTCAAACATGTGCCTGGAGTTTTAAATTTCTCCATGTTATTCTCCTGATTTCTAGAGATTTCTCATATATCCTTATGCATTAGTGAAGGATTTCCAGAGAAACTGGACCTCTAGAATGTTTTATCTTTATCTATACACATAACTTCATAGGTATCCAAATATCTATTTATCTACCTTTCTATTATATCCTCATATATACTTATCCATTGATCTATGTATCTATTTTTTCTATCATCCATCTATCATCTAACTATGTATTTTTCTGTATATCTATTTATCTACCTATCTATCCTCTATCTTAAGCAATTGGATCACAAGTCCAAATTCGGCAGAGCAGGCTAGAAGACTGAACACTTAGGAAAGAAGTCATGCTGAACTTTCAGTCCAAAGACAGTCTACTTGCAGAATTCCTCCTCCTCAGGGCACTTCCGGCCTTTTTCCCGAGTCCACCAACTGACAGCATGACGCTCACTCACATTACGGGAAGTACACTGATTTATGAAAAGTTAATTGATTGGAACATTAATCTCGTCTGAAAGTTGGCTTCCTAGCAACATCTAGTCTGGTTTTGACCAAACACCTGGGTACCATGGTGTCATCAAATAGACCCATCCAATGAACGTCACACCAGAGTTTGAGACAGCTTAAAAACAAAACTCACAGACAGAACAAAAATATTTAATGTTCTCTTCACAAACTTTTCACTGGAAGTCTTGTGTAGAAATCCAGGGAACTGACACATTTAATTTTCCTATCTTCTTGTCCAGACAGGTAGCACAGTCGTTGAAAAATGCCACAGGTGGTGACCCAGGTGACGAGGGAAGCGCCGACTTAGAGAATTCAACTTAAGGACCCCAGGGTGCCAGCCTGCATCCCTGCAGTCATCTCAGTGATGCCCCACATCTACCGGTCAACACTCAGCACATCCTGTTTTCAACGGGGCAGGTCAAAAAGCAATGGTTTCACTTTCGGTATTTTCACACCTGTGTAATACTTCGGTTTTAATAAGTTTAGTGAATAAAAACGTAGTCAATTCTAGTTACTGGAAGTCAACATTAGGCGACATTATTCTACATTTAAAATAGCTACTGGCTTGTCCTGCTCCCATGAGTAGAGAATGTATTCATTCCCAGCACGAGAACAGCTGCTCTCCTGAACACTGAGCACATTATTTCATAATTTTACAAGAGGCTACTACTGTGTTAAAGGTGTTAAGAAAAGGCCATGAATCACAGAGTAAATACTGAGAAACGGCTACTCCAAAAGAGCAGTTCCTCTGGAGTTTGGCATAAATAGTTACTCAGAACACCGGTCTCCTGCTCTCCCGACCGCTCGTGAGACGCATGTCTCGATGGTGTGACAGAGAATCACCGGGGCACCTCCCGGAGCGGGCGGGTCCCCCCCTCCACGCCGCTCCGGCCCTGCTGCCCTTACCCCCAAGGCTGGTTTGCTCGTCTACACTCTTCATCACCAAGGAGACGCAGAAGCCCGCGGCCACACGTAAAGTCTGTTTCCTTGGACAACTTGTGAGGCAGGTTATTTGCCCACGCGCGGCGGGCAGGTTCCTCTGCTTACCAAGGGCGAGTCTTCTCCTTCCTTCCTCCGCACATGTGCTAACCTAGGTGAGCCTCGCTCGCCACACAGTAGCTTCTGGGGATGGAGAGACGGCCCTCGGCACAAACCCTGCCTTCGGGGGGCTCGCCTGCCTTGAGGGATTTGGGCCTGAGACAGAGACTGGAAACGGACGTTGATGAACATGTCATTAGAATCATGTTTCAAGATACAAATGACACAGAAAGGATGACCAGTCGGAATGGAGCCAGCGAGCCAGACCAGCGGGAGCAGGTGGAGAGGACGCAGGGAGGCAGGTGGGCCCGTCACAGACTCTGTGAGGTGGGGAGGGCGGCGTTCACATCCAGACAACCCCGCTAAGCTCCCGGCGCACCCGCCACTGCTTGGGCTCTGAGCGTCTTTGACAGGCACGACCTAAGGTGAGTCCCGTCCATCCTGCGCGTTTCCATTGAGTTACTAGTACACGCAATGGAATGTTCTGGCATGTGTGGGCACTAGAGCAGTGCTGGTTCCTCAGCTCCCAGGTAGCCAGAAGATGCACCTTCTCTTCTAGCTAAAGGTGGGCTCTCTCTCTCCCTTCTGGAACTTGGGGAAAGTGATACAAGATTTTCCTCTAAGAATTAAACTCAGATCAGCAAATGACACTGAGCGAGACCTAGAACAGACATCATGAAGAGTAACATCGTGCAGAAGGGCTCGTCAGAATTCGGGGAGTCGCAGAACCAGGCTGAACAGCCATGGAAGCAGAAGGAAAATGGAGGAGAGGCAAGCTGATTGGTGGCCTAGAGGCCAGGCAGGCTCAGATCAGCAAAGTCCAGTGCGACCCGCCAGTGCAGGCACGAGGAGAGCTTGGGCGACAGTCATTAGTGACTGGGCATTACAACAACCCTTCTCATTCAGCTCCTTTGATTCCTGCTCCTTGGGCCTAATTATGCAAACAGCTTACTTCTCCCACACAGAGAGTGACCTGCACATGGGCGTCCTGTTTAGGGGACACTGGGCCCTCAGTGTAAGCTCATCGACGACCTGCCTTCTGCTCTGGACACTCGGCGTCCCTGAGTCTGTCTCCGGAAAATGGTGCCCGTGCTTGAAGAGCTGACACGCTAGGTCGTGAGCCTCCAGAGGCCAACTCTGGCAGGGGAGCAAGGCCCATCTTCCACCTGGAAAACTAGCTGAGTGACCACCTCGATGGACCCCAAGGCCATTGAGGGGACACACCTGTGATCACTCGGGGCATTTCATGCGACCGCAGAGAGAGAGCACAGATGTGAAAGTTGTGTTGGAGAACAGAAATAGTTCATTACAACTGAAGCAGGATTTTTAAAAATGAGGATTCAATTCAGCAGTGAGGAAAAAATAAGTCACCAGCTTTTCAGGTTGAACAATCTCTGTCCCGCTGGCTATTTCACCCCATCTTTTGTCAACGGATATTTTCATTAGCAGCTTTATGGAGAGATTCTTTTGACGTGTTCACATAACCTCAATTCTGATGTTCCATAAACACAGGCGAGTTTCTAGTGCAGCCTCGAAAAAAGCCGTTTCCACTCCCTAAGGCTCTGGCACATTGAACCTGGAAGCTTCCACCTTGCACTCAAAGCCACGGTCAGGCTATTTTAGGCATCGGGGATCCGCACTGAGACTGCAAGGAGTCACCCTTCGGAAACCACCTTCCAGAGCATGAGCTGCATTTTTAAAAATGCAGATGCCCCACCCACCCCTGCAGGTCCCAGCTGGGGAAGCGGGGTCTCAGACAGCACCAAGCACATCTCCTGCTGAGACTGCTGGGAGGTGGGAGGCTCTGGTCTCAGGCCTGGGTTTTCCAGGGCGGGTCCTCATTGCCAGAATCCTGATCCCAAGTCTTTGGATTCCCCAAGAGGTTCCCTCTACTGACCTTCAGACCTTTGTCACATGGCAACTCCTGCTGGACTTCAGAAGAGCCCGCCGCTGTTCCAGAGTGAAGACCATCTCGGTGGCCAGGCGGCACCAAGCCCCACTCCAGGCCTTGCCTAGTGACAGGGAAGGACACTGCCAATGGGCTTCTCACAGAGGACTCCTCAGCCATCCGTGAGGAGCCGGGGTGGCTTCTAGTCTCCAGACGGGCACCGGACCGTGAGCACAGCGGGCTGGAGGCGCCAAAAGGGAGGTGTTCCTATGGGCACGGTGACAAGTAAGGGGAGTGTGCCCACCCTCAGGTCGGGGCGAGTGGGGACCGCGACCAAGCACTTGGCTGGAAACCGTGCTCTCTGCAGGCCCGTGCGGCTCCCCCGTGGGAGGCTGGGACACCGAGTTGTGCCCGTGCAATTTCTTCTTTCTGATTTTTGTTGCTAAATCTGCACGAGACCAGAAGCTGTGCACATACTGTCCTGTCTACCACAGTCACTTCACAGATGCTTCTTTATAAACAGTTGTCACTCTGCTCGTGACATCAGCCAAGAGAAGACCAGACTGATACGGTCCCAGACTCTCGCTCCTCTGGAGGACTCACTTTGGCCTCATCTGCTTACCTCCGCCTCACACGGCGACAGGTGAGAGAAGACAGATGCACCCAATCAAACGAAAACAGAATTTTAGTCTGCAGAGTCAGACTAGTGGTGACCAGAAGGGAGGGGAAGGGTGTGGGAAAGTCTGGTAAAGGGTCAATGATCCGTGAAGGGTGGGATTGACGGGGTGGGAAACTCAGTGTCATCCTCAGATGTTAGCTCACAACGGTGCACACTTTAAATCTATACCAGGTGATGGGGCCTCAGGCTACCTCCCACCACCAGGGGACAACCCGAGGGCCCCCCAGCAACTTTCTCTGGCTGACTTTGTCACCAGGTTGTGTATTTTGGTAATTTTTTTTTTCACAGGATTTTTTTTTAATGAAAACATGGGAAGTTTACACGTAATTGTGAATTACATTGGGGCACTGACTGTAAAGGGGTTGAGCACTCTAAAATGCAACCTGGAATCGAGAACTAAGTCTAGAAGGAAGGAACGTGTTGAAAGGATGGAACCTCTCCCTCAGGCAGGGGTTCTGGTCACCTGGAGAAGGTGTAGCTGTTGTCCACTGGTGAAGAAAGTCCCTGTGATGTGTGGGCTCAGGACTAGTTCACGCGAGAAAGGGACACTTCCACAGGGTGTGGATGAGCTGCACTGAAGAACAAGGGCTGGAAGCAAGAAACCACGCTGGAGTTTTCATTTGACCCAGGCTGGCGGACGACACCCACTGTGGTGTACTTTCTGTCTTACTGTATTTCTGTGGGGTTTCTTTATGCTTTACAGAGCATCTTTAATATTTTTTTGCAAAGCTGATTCTGTGGTGATAAACTCCTTTAACCTTTGCTTGTGTGACCAGGCTTCAAAGTATGGCAAGAGTACGCCCAGCGCTTCTGTGCCCCAGCTGCCTTCTGAGGACCCTGGGCTGAGCATCGTGGCTCCCAGGCTCCCTTCACTCAGCCCCAAAGGCCAGGAGGCACCATCAGGCTGACCTGTGCGCGACGCCGTCTGGGTTAAGTGGGACAGCAGGAGACAGCTGGAACTTGAGAGGCTCTGGGGATCCCTGAGCAGACCCTAAATGGGCCCTGAATCGTGTGAAATGCTAGTAAAGCGTCCGTGGTCCCAGCTATACGGATTAAAATTGAACCGAAAGCACTGGAGCAGCTCGGGGCTGCCAGCCGGTGGATGGGCACAGAAGACACCAGGCTTCGCTCTGCGGGAGGGACTGGCAGGGGAGGAACTTCTCCCAGGCTGGTGGCAGCTGGGGCCTGGGGTGGGGCGGCAGCTGTTATGTGTCCTGGCGACAGCTGGAGGAAGTGTCCGCTGCACTTCTGCCTGTGTCCTTGGATGGAGAGAGAGAGATTTGCTAACAATCTTGCTTCCAGAATACCAGTCATTGCGAAATTTCAAACATCTGCTCAAGTGGGAAATGATTCTGTTATCCTTTTAATCCTATCCTGCTCGTCTTGAATTCTGCAGTCTTTATCTTTTCTTTTCCTTTGGGTATGTGTGTTCTAGACCAATGACGTTCATGTTATCCCTTGACTGATGGTGATTCACGGAAGCAGGGAGGCCGCAGGTGGTACTCATCAATGGACTTCCTCAGACACCCGCGTCCTCACACCTCACATAAGAGTGGCCTTACACACCCGCAGATGTGGTTGAGACGAGGGCTTGGGGGCAGCAATTAGCCTCATTTATTCAGTTGAACACAGGGACTCTTACAGAAGGGAGTCAAGATCAAAGGCATAGAAAGGTGATGTGACAGACGCAGAGAGATGGGAAGGTGGCTGGATGGTGACTTTGAGATTGAGAAGGGGCCAACAGGTCCAGCCTTTGTCATGGAGCTACATCAGTGAGACACTATCTTTGTGACACAGAACATCAAAATAAAAATAAAAATAAAAATAGAGCCACCCAAAGATGGGAAAAAAATCCTAGAGTCGGGGGTCAGTTGTGGGTCCGGCCCCAGCCCTTCATGCTAGAACAGCAGCAGGCCCAGAGGTGTCCACCTGGGTCCTCTGCCAAGATGCAGCAGCACCTGTGCGCAAGGTGACACACACTGACGAGTCCACACATCACAACTTGGCAAGTTTCCACCAATCACGTTTGCAGTGACTGAGCACCTCATCTGCATCAAGGGACCTGAATGGGGATGAGCCTGCCCTTTGGTGTTATATACAGAAACGCCCCTCAGCTCCTGGCTTCTTGGGCTCATGTCTTCTCCGCTGCTGGAGACAAGTCCCAATAAACGTCTTCTTTGTCTGGAACATTCCTCTGTGGTAACACTCATGTGATGATAACCTCTATTGCTATACATAACTCAACCTTCCATGTAGAGTCAAAGTCAACCCCTGTATTACAGAACATGGACTTGAGGTCCAGGATACGTTTCCAAGGGCATTCTTAGCATAACACCTTCTAATGATATGGCCTGTACTTACACTTGCTTAATATGATTAGTCAATCCAATTTTAAAACGTAGATGAAGGAAGGACACGCTGTGTTCTCTCTCACAAGGTCCTCTGTTGATTTCTGGGTGGCAGTGTGTGCAGCGAACATTAGAACTTGTATTTTTATCTTTATCTTTTTCAATGAAAAGAAAGACATTCCATCAGTATCTTCACTGACAGTGTCAGTCATGTGTCTGTCTGCCTTGTGGGCATCACTCACAGGCAGAGGACACGCCAGTGGGAAAAGACCGAGGACTGAGTTGCAGCCCTTTGTGGAGTATTAGGTCATAGCTTATGCACCCATGGAGACGTACTGTTCCAGAATGCTCTCTGTGTAGTTAGTTCTTCTGACAACAAATTCTGTCTAAAACTTCATAACAGGATGAACTTTCCCTCCACACAGTAGATTTCTGGTTACCTCGGGCACAATACTAAAAGTCATTAAGCTCAAAGAGGAATTATGTTTGTTTGTCCAAATTATCTGAGTCCATATTTGTTGATTTTTCCTATTACGGCAAAAAACTAATATCTCACTAGCACAGGGATACTTCTGTACACACATACATATACAGAGAATTAATCTATCCTTTCAAAGCAGGATGTTCCTTTCAGTCACGGGGAGAATACATGCTATGGAGAAATCATTTGAAAGCCAGTGATTTCTTCGCCAACAACATTATAAAAACTCCTATTTGTATGCTTCAATACCTTAGAAACAGAATACTTTAATTCAGCTAAACATCTCCCAAATGAGAGTTGGTGTGTCTGGAACCACTTGCTAAAAAAAATAAAATAAAATAAGAAGAAAAATGCAAAACCTTCTGGTTGATTTTCAAGCAAAACCAACTGACATCAGGAAAAGATGGAGAAGGGAGAGAGAACAGCTGAATTTCACCAACATTTCTGTATAAGTGTCGACAGGGTGGCAAAATGCATCTCAAGATTTAGAGTCTCAGTCACCAAAATTTTCATTTAGATCCAAAGTCTCCTAAGCCAAGTGCCAGAATATACTATATTTAACCACAGAAGTTTAAAAAGTATTCTATTACAAAGCGTCAACCCCATGTCTCTTAAACAATGAAGCAAATTCCATCATAATGCTCTTCCCCAAACTATGAAATAAAAGGATCTAATGTATTTTAAACTATTAAAAAGTAAAGAATTTGAACACTTTTCATTCCTGTCTACCCTTAATTCTCACTTGTATTTTATAATGTGCATACAATGTAGCATACATATTTTATGAAGAAAAATGCATATTAATATGCATGGCTGAAATTATTTACCCTGAAGTATGCACAATTCAAAGCAGTTAAGACCCAAGTCACCCTTCCTTGGCTCCCGAGTAGCAGAAATGAATAAAACCATCGCTGCCTTGAGGAGTAACGTGGGGAGGAGAGCATTCGTGGTGTGAGTGCTGCCTGAGGACGGGGGTGCTTGGTGAGGGGGAGACTGAACTGCTTCTAAGGTGCGCTGCGCCTTCCTCCCCTCTGCGGCCCTCTCCTGCTGCCAAGCGGGGAGGGTGACGCACGGGTCAGCTTGACAAGACTATGGTGACGGTCAAACACAAGTCTACGTGTTTCTACAAAGGCATTTTGTTTACAGGAAGGAAGGAGAGCAGGAAGGGAGAAGAAGGAGGCTTTGAGGAAGGAAGGAAGCATCGTGTTTACTCACTGAGTTACTCTGGATTTCACCCTGGCGGGGGGCCGACACCCTCAACCTGCAGGCAGGTGGTCCGCGGGCCCCATCTCCGCCGCCTGAGCCACAAAGGCGCGCCCTCTCACGTATTGTTAACTCTGTTCTTCACTTTTACAATCAGTGCTTTTAAGGAAAGCGGACGCCCCCCCATCATGTGGGTCAGCCTCATCCAATCCACTGAAGAGCTGAAGAACGAAGACTGAGGCTTCCCACAGAAGAAAGAATTCTGTCTCCAGCCCAGACACAGAAATGCCGTCTACAGATTCGAGACTGAACGTCAGCTCGCCGGCCTGCCGCCAGCGGGGACTTGGGTCTTCCATGAACGCCTGGGCCAGTTCCTCACGTGCAGCTCTCTAAATGTCCACGGCTCCCGCTGGTTCTGTTGTCCGGAGAACCCCGACCAATCCACACTCCAAGGGAGCAAAGTTCGGGGCCAACCCCACTCACTCCTCCTGAACAGAGGGCCTGAGCACGCCCCGT
Organism: Solenodon paradoxus; assembly: GCA_004363575.1. Lineage (NCBI taxonomy): Eukaryota > Metazoa > Chordata > Mammalia > Eulipotyphla > Solenodontidae > Solenodon > Solenodon paradoxus. Next base: position 50,089 of record RJWH01005491.1, read on the forward strand.
ACAGCCCCTGCCCTTCGCTTTCGCTCCCTCCTCTGCGCCCCAGCCTTCCTGGGGAGTCTCCAGCAGGGGTCCCTGCGGGTGTTTAGCTCCAACAGGGACTGAGGGGCTAGCAGACCTTCACCTGTGGGGCCAGGTCCAAGCCAGCTTCCCAGAGAGATGCACTGGCTACAGAGCTGGAGCTCTGCTCCCCCTGCCTGACTTCTGTTTACCGTCCCTGCATCGTGACCTCAGTGGGCGAGGGGGCTGGTCGCTGTGCTCCGGGTCACCAGGCACACAGACAAGCAGTCAGTGGACACGGGATGTCCAGCGCCCGCGGGCTTCCCAGGCAGCGCTGTGCACAGAGCGCAGGCTGCCATCCGGGGTCATTCTTGGGGTGCGTTCCCTGGGGCTGACACCCTGGCGAAGGCCAACAGGGTCAGGCAGGCTGCTGGGCAGCTGAAGAAGAGGGAAGGAAGGAGGCGGACGGCAGGCACCGAGCGCTCTGAGTGTCAGGGCTGCAGGGCGGTGGTGGGCTCCTCAGACCCGTGCTGGCCTGGGTGGAGGGTCCTCGCCCACCCCCATTCTCCCTGTCACCGGGCCCTGTGTTGCAGAGCTACCGTGGCTCCGGGGGAAAGCCTAGACCCAGGAGCAAAACGCTCAGGATTGAAGTGAAGACGGGGATGTGAAACCGAGGTGCTCACGTGGACAGAAGCAGCTCCACGTTTGATTCCCGTGTTTCCTTGCAGCCTCACGTGCGTCTCACAGCAGGGGCGTCTCACAGGCCTCGGTTCAGAAGGCCGGCGCCGCGTGCGTGCGTGAAGGCTCGCTCCGAGCACCCGAGCAGATGTGTGAGGCTGGGCCCCGACTCTAAATGCAAAGGCTGCTTCTCCAAGCGCTGGTAGAAAGGTCTTTGGTAAGCAGGATGGCGTATGGATTAGAAGAGTGAACCAGTTTCCTCAAACCCACATCACTCTGGTGGCACAGAGCAGAGGCCTTCGCTGTCCCTGGGAACTCAGTGTCCTGGTCCCATAAGTGCCTGTGACAGGCCATGGCCACTGAGGACCTGCTGGCTAGAGTAACTCGTATACACCGTGGAGCTATGGGTCTGTACACCACTGCCGGAGGCTTCCAGCGCGCTCAGAGACGTGGCTGTGATGCAGCATCAGTTTTACAGACCGCTTTCCTCTCCCTGCTGGACCTGCTGCAAAGTCAGGTTGCGGCCAACCCGGCACGGCCGCCGAGGGGTAAGGCGCTCTGCAGCCGCGCACGCACACACTCACACAAGGAGGACACCGCAGTGCAGGCCAGGCCTCGTCTTAAATCACCCTGCGTTGCAGAGCCAGAAATAATCACAGTCTCTCAGTGGAGCTGGGCTGAATAGTGCGGACAGCTGCGGGATAAGGAGATCTGTCCCCACGTGGCCAACAGGCCCTCTCAGCGCTGGTGCTGATGTATTTCTGAAGTATTTCTTCAGCTGGGAACTCAGTGATGAGCCTGCTGGAAGATCTGATTTCCAAGAGTCTTTGCAGGAAATGCCTCTTTGTGTTTTAAATGACACGGGCACCTGGAACGCTCAGTAGTGGGGTTAGTGTTAGGTGACCCGTTGGTGGTGCCAGGGCGCCCAGGTGGGGGTCACCGTTCGGGATGCTGCCAGAAGGTGTTGTGGAGGAGGACGTTTTCATCTCGCTAGGTGGATGTGGAGGGAAGCAGATGGTTTTCAGGAGGCGGGTGGGCCTCATCCGGCCAGACGACTGTGGACTGCTCTGCGCTGGCGCTCCGCTGGGCTCCGGGCTGGGACCCATGCTGCGATGTGGGCGTCGAGCCTCCCTAAGGGTCAGCCAGTCCCTTAAAAGAAATCTTTCATTCCCTGCCCCTGACATACTCTATCCGTTTGTTTCTTCGGTGACCCACACTCAGCATAAGAAGGGGAATGATTGTGTTTCCAGCAGAAGGGATTCGACCGACAGTCTGACTAAGGTGAGCAGGGAAAACAGAAACTCATCCTGGGAACGGCGATGGGGGCATTTCTGAGAACAGCTGCAGGCAGGCGCCTGGTGAGCACAGCTCTCTGGGGACGGAGACGGGCCCATGTGCAGACCCACCCCCGGGCCTGGGGAGGGGAGGGGACATGGTCTTAGCAGCAGGCGCCAGAGACCAGATTCAATGCCATTGAGCCGCCCAGAAACCCCCACGTGGAGAAAAGCCCCTGAAAGACTGGCTTGGAAATCTGCCCTTTCAAGCCGGGAGAGGGCTGGCTGGGTGGTGAGAGACCCCTGTGTTCACCTGGGAATCCCAGGGGTGGTCGCTGCACCAGGGGCGTGCAGGCCGGGACACTGGCCAAGTGGGTCTCAGTCAGGCTGGCCCTCTGCGGGGTCTTCATTGCGAGAAGACCCGGGGACCCCTGTGCAGACGTCATGTTGGAGGCACAAGGTGGGCTTTTCCTTGGGTCCCTCGATTCAAGAACTTAGGTCATTAACCGTCCACCCTGAGAGGAAAGAATACAAGAGCCTGGAGAGCATGAAGAAGCACAGGTGTGTCCAGGTGCATGTGCGGCAAGGTGGGGGCAGAGCACAGGAGGAGACGGAGGCCCCAGAGAGGGGGACAGCATCAGTCACCATCAGACATCCTGACAAAGGGGCCCTGCCCGTTCCTCCGTGTAACTTAGTATTCGAATGTCCCATCATACGGCTTCTCCCATTTTTCGTCCTAATCTACACACCTAGAGCAATGTGCCCACGAAGAAGGAGGCTCTGATTTCCAGCTTCCCACCACCAGTCCGTCCAGTCCTGTGCATGCCAACGCAGCACTGGACGGACTGTGTTACTACTGGAGGTTCAGAATAGGGCGGATGGCAGGCCATCCCCCTGGGTGCTCTTCCTGCCCCCACCCTTTATGGGAAGCCAGTACATGACACTCTTCCTTCCTGGAGGGATTCCTGTCCCACATCTGTCGAGGTGCAGCCAACTGCATCACATCCACTCCCGCCATCTTGCTTTTGTTGGAAGTGACCAAACGGAGTCGTCTGGAGATGGGCATGCGGGTCCTCCAGGAGCTGTGCGATGGGAAAGGGTGTGACCGCGGCGACTTAGACAGTGACGGCCCCTGTTCACTTTGACGGGAGGCACTGAAAGTACTGGTGTCCATATATAGTCCTTCCGCTCAATATGACTTAGTCAATGAGCTCTGTTTCTGATGAGTTGTCAGCATGTTTATGACTCTGAGTCATTGATTAATCTTGGTTTAAACATGCCTGAAAAATTTTAAAGCACAGAATTGATCTATAACCAATGTGACTCATTGAAGAAAGCATTTCAAAAAGATAGCTCTGACTGTGAAGAGCGTTTGTGGGTCCAAGTACCTCCTGGACTCACAACGGAGACCATCTTTCACCAGACACAGCTGGCAGGGAAGCCTCTAAGCCCAGACCTCCTGGCCCGTCCATCCTCCAGTGCCGACCAGATGCAGACGTGGCGGCTTGGCTTTGCTCCCCTGCAGTGCCTGCCCAGCTGGGCACGGTCACAAGCACGCCGTTACTGCTGAGAACTGCCATGTGTGCTCTCTTACAGAGCCTTTAACCGCTCCTGAAAACATTCAGAAATAGCAATAAAAGCAAAAGGAGCGCGCCCCACACTGGTGGCAGCAGCCACGCTGCCGATACAACCGCCTGGTGACTGTTGGGTCATCTGGCCCAGCCCCGAGGAGCAAGAAGCACCCCTGGACCCTGCTGGACAACAGTCAGAGCTGTTTCTCTAGAGAGTTTAGTGCCGAAATCTCCGAGGCGCCCAGACACACATCTGAAACTTGATGGAAACTTAGGTTTCAGCCACTCGCTGCTCCCGAGCGTGTTTCAGGCATGGACGGCCACACGTCAACAATACTTGCCTTTGTCCCCAAGCAAACACGTCCACATCTCAAGGCTTGGCCTCACTTTCTGGCACGTGGGCAGGCGCACTCGGAGCTCTGAGGTAGCCCCACCGGCATGTGGACGCGGGGACCGCACGTCCAGCTCCGTGAGGGAGGACCTTCCCGTCCTGTCAGCCCCGGCAGCTCGTGTGCACAGCGGTCATCCCTTCTCTGCTTCTCCAGGACGCGGTCCGGCAATCTCTGCCTGTCCGACACCCATTTTCCTGGCCTGCTGGATCGCTCGACGGTGCGCTGCTTTCTCCCAGGTCAGAAGGCAGCGCTGGCCTCCCTGCGCAGCCGACATGCCCTGAGCGTCCCCTCTGCGCCCCTTTCTCACTGCCTCTCCGCCCGCCTCCCCTGCACGGAGGCTCGCTCTGCACTGCCCTGCAGCAGGCTCTGGCAAAGGACACAGGATTGCCTGCCTTGCTCCTCGGGTCATTTGGTCATCTGAGCACTGCTCAGGGTTCCCTCCTGCTGCAGGGGCCGTCTCTGCTGAGTGCCCGGTGCTGACAGCACTTCCCTCCTGTCTCAGAGTGACAGGGGTCCTCGGATGTGTCCACTCCCAGAGCCTCGAACCTGCAGGCTCTTCTCCCAGGTGCAGGGCAGCCTGCGACTCTGCTCTGGGCCCAACCCCCCTATCGCCTTCCAACACCCCGAGATTCCTCACAGCCGCCCCGCAGAAGTCCAAGCCTGAGTCCTCGTCCACCCGCACACGGGCTCCTCTCCCAGCAGCCAGCATTTACTCCTCCCGAGGGACAGAAGAAAGGATCCATCTTGAAACCTCGTGTTTCTGGTGTGAGGGGACAGTCCATACGAGAATATGCTCACTGATTACGGATGGGGAAAGAGATCTCAGTGCAGATTATCCCGGGCAGCTTCGCTCGAATCAGTCAGCAGAGATCTTACAGAGCCTTTAACTGCTCTGCTGGACCTCGAGTGGTCAAGTAACGGGGGATCTAGAATAGCCACGGAGGAATCGACGGCCTACTCGCTATGGGCTTCGCGCGCCCAGGCAAGGCTGAGCCCTCGACTCTCTCTGTCCCTGACGGCTGACTGGGGTCGAGGGCTGAGGCTGCTGACATCTGTGGGGTCGCTGAAAGCAGGGCCGGAGCCACTGCCTGGAGAAAACCGCTCTGCTGTCCGCTGGCCAGACCCCCGGGCTGGCCACACAGCACCTGCCCACAAAGAGCTGTGTGAGAAATCAGCAGGAGAGGGTGGTGGCCTCTGGGGTGCCGGGTGGACTTCTGTTGGGGTGTAGACTCAGTGACCGCGACAGAGCAGCCAAGGTCTGCTGACATTAACTTTTTTTTAATTTATTCTTTAGTGTAGTAATTATTCTACACATTCAAATAGCTTCCTATGTACAGGTTCCCCATTCCTCAGATCTATGTCAGCACCCCACGCCCTCCATCCCATCCCCACGTGTCCTTCCCCACTGTCCAGGGGGCTCCGCCACCATGTGCTCCCGCCCCCCCATTCCCTACTGGTGACCTCAGATCTGTTGGAGATGTTTCAGGCTTGGCTATGTTTCATCTGTTCTTTTGTTTTGTCTGTTCACATTCCACCTGTGAGTAAGGTCATCTGGTATCTGTCTTTCTTCTTTTGACTTGTTTCACTGAGCATCATCCCCTCTGGTTCCCTCCATGTGGATTCACATGACAGGGTGTCATCTCTAAGGGCTGTGCAGTGTCCATTGTGTATATGGACCACATCTTCTTGATCCATCATCTGACGCTGGGCACTTAGGTGGTTTCCAGTTCTTAGCTACTGTGAACAGGGCTGCAGTAAACTTGGGGTGCAGGCATCTCTGCAGACGGGGGCGTCTGTATCTTTTGGGTAGATGCCCAGACGTGGAATGATGGGATCACATGGGATTTCCATCTCCAAACCGTTCTCCACAGGGGTTGCACCAATTTGCACTCCCACCAACAGTGCAGAAGTGCTCCCTTTTCTCCACATTCTCCCCAACATGTGCTGTTTCCAGACTTTTGGACACTAACCAGTCTCTCAGGTGCAAGGTAATATTGCACTGGTGTTTTAATTTGCATTTCCCTGATGGCCAGCGAGTGGGAACATGATTTCATGTGCCTGTTGGCCATCTATGTATCCTCTTCAGAAAAGTAACACTGACTTTTTTTTAACTACTTATCAACTATCCCCTAAACTCCCCTGTGCCTCCTTGGGGCACATGTTAGGTGTCTCCCTGAACCCCTCTATCCCGAACTGCAATGTTTTGCTGGCAGATAAATGCACTTTGCTTTTTTAACGGCCTCTGGAATGCTGGGGTTATAACAGGATGCTCCTTATCCCACTCTGGCATCTAGAAAGGTTAACAAAGAGAGACACATGCCTGACCTCCCATGAGTGAGCGACACCGCCCCAGGCGGGCCGGCTGCCGTGTCTTCACTCCAGGCCTGTGTAACAGGGATTGAGGGAAAGGGAAAGGCACAGAGAAGGAAATATTTTAAAGTCCACCTTTTTGAGCAGCTCTGGTTAGTGTCGACAGTGAGCCCAACTCAGGGAGTTGCAGCACTTGCACGTGAGTGTGAGCCTCGCTGCCCTCAGGCTGCCCACACGCAGGGGATGGAGGGAAGGAGAGAGGGTCAGTTCCAGCACCCAGAGAGGGTCAGTTGACACTAACCAGAGCTACTCAAAAAGGTGGACTTTAACCTGGAGAGGACCAGAGTGTGCTATTCTTCTTCTACCCTTTCTAACACCTCCTTCCCTCTTCTTTCTTTTGTTTTCCACATTTTAATTTTTCCTCTGGGTAATATTTTATTGCCTTTTTTTATTCTTTTGGTTTGCTGTAAAACTTAAGTAACAGGGAAGGTTCGCATGTTCTGGTCAGGACAAGTCATAGAAGAGAATAGGAAATCTTCCTAGACGTGAAGAGAAACAAGCCTTCCAAGGTCCTCAAACAGACTGTAATCCAAGCACAGCCCCCTTGACGCAAACGAAAGAAAATCTGAGTCCAGGAGCTGCATTCACAGCCTTGCCCCTGAAAGCAGACACGCACCCCCTCAAGCCCCTCGCTCACCAGGGAACCTTGACAAAAGGAATCATAAAAGATCAGCGCGCCGTGTGCCAAGGTTTTCCCTAAGCCTGCGAACGATTCCGTCAAAGACGTCATGTCAAGTTTTGAATAGCATATCCAAAACTTTTCCTAGCTTCAAGGGTAGGCAAAAGAAATACTGCTCTAAGTGGTGAAAACGTTTATTGTATCTCAGCACTTTGACAAAGACCAAGGGCAAACATTTTTTTTTGTTATGGCTCATACTTGAGAGCTGGATTTTCCTTTCGCTAGAAAAACATCTAGTCTGTCCCATCGCCTCCTGCTTTCTGTTTGGCCCCTCTGGCTTCTAGGAGGCACCTGACTCAATAGTTAGGTGCAGGTCACTACTTAGTGGGAATGAAGACCCACAGCAACGCCCAGGGAATGATTTAAATTTTTACCTTGTAGAGCTATTGATCTTTTAGATGTTTTAGATTTTTTAGATCAAAGCTTGCAGAGCTTTTATGGCTGTGATAAATGTTTGTAAATCTTCTGCTCAGAGCTGGAAAGTCCAGTGGGTTGAAATGACATTTAAAAGAGGTGGAGTGGGGAGGATATTGTTAGTAATGGATGTCTCGTTTATTTACGTGAAGACACACTCATTAAACAGATTGCAACACTGCCTCCATATTCTTGCTCAGAAAATGGCTTTTGCGGACGCTGTGGTGCTGGGCTTCAAACCAGGGCCTGGGCTGACCACCGAGGCTGGTCCCTGATCCGATTCCCATGGCCCATTCCCTCCCCGTTTTCAACAGGACAGGACCATCTGTTTCCTATTTCCCAACCGTCCACTCTGTTCTGTTTTTAATAAATCAGGGCTGTCTGTAGCGCGGGGCGGCAGCGGCAGTTGAGATGCCCGGTCCAGTCTGATGAGGGGCCCAGCGTGTCAAGGAAATGTATGCTCAGCCTCTATCTTGGCCAAGCAGCCCCGGAATAGTACATGAACCCTGAGCCGGGCCTGGTCAGACTCAGCACTGAGTGTGCAAACAACACTCCCTGGGCCTCCCTCCCCAGTGCAGAGGGTGATTTCTGATCTCAGGTGGTGTTCCTGGGCATTTCGCCAATTCTGCTGTTAGGAGGTGGGGCTCCTTCTCTGTTTTCTTTTGCTCTTGACCGTGATTACCAGGGTCTGTTTGAAAGCGTCCTGGGGATTTGTTTTAATCACGTGTGGCAGGACACAGACACACAGAAGTGACACTGGTGAAGGCAGGTGATGTCAGACTCACAAATGCTAGAAACAAGAGGCCTGGAGTTGGAGCAGAGGGAGGGCGGGAGAAATATGGGCATGAGTCCTTATTAATAGTGTTTTCCTGGGAAAGATCAGGCAGAGGGGCAGATGTGGCACTGACTAGTTTCGGGAATCACAGCAGGCTGGGGCTGTCCCTAGGTGACTGGTCTGGAGTGACAGGGACAGGGCGATGGACAGTGGTTGGTGAGAGAGCCAACAACAGGGGCAGCTGGGAGTGGGCCTGGGACTGGACGTGGCCGCGGGCGTGGCTCTGGGACTGGGTGTGGCTCTGGGCTGGGCTCTGGGCGTGGCTCTGGGTGTGGCTGGTGGGCATACAGGAGCTGCCCTTGTAGGCATGTCCTTAGTTAACTCACTGAATTTCTATCCCTGAGAAGGGCAGTCTGGCCAGGGAAAGTGAGGTCCCAAATGTCAGAACATCAGAAAAGACAAAAGGTAAAAAGCGTGACTAACTCAGGGCCTCATTTATGGCAGCATTTACTCTAGAGGCTGTACATTTATTATTTCTGAATCAGCACAGTAAGGCACAGAGAAGTGAAGGATGGGCGAGGAAGGGTGTGTGTGTGTGTGTCTGCACACGTGCAGAGGGAGAAGTTCACATCTCATCCAGAGTAGTGGAGACACAGTTTGCAAACCACCCCTGTGAATAGCACAGGATCAGTCACACAAACATGGGTCTCAGAGCAGAAACTGCCTTTGCTTAGGTGGAGACAAAAGAAGGAAAACGACAGTCACACAGCACCTTACTGTGGGATAGAGCCGTGTCCTGGAACAGAGGTTTCTGAAGGAAGTGGTTTGATGACCATGATGATGAGGATGACTGATGACATCAGCTGTCAACAAACACAATGGCATAAACCTAGGTACAGAGGATTTCCTACATGAGGTCCGGTTTCCCTTCTCTGACACCACGTCACGTCAACTTTCCTGAAACAGCGGAGAAAATCACTGCCAGTGAAGTGACACAGAAGAGCCCCAGGGGAACAAAGCTGCAGAGCTGGGCTGCTACCAGGCTGGGGCTACTAGGCGAGGTCACTGTGCTTTAGTGGCCCATTCACACACAAGGTTTGGTGTGCAGATCTGTCTTCTAGTGCTAGGTGTTTGCCTACAAGCAGAACTGCTGGCTCCTGATGGTAACTCTGTTCAACCATTTGAAACCCGATGGCTTCGGGCAGTGGCACCATTTTCCAATCCAGCTGCAGGGGCTCTAATCCATGCACGTCTTCACCAGCACTTGTTACGTGCTTTCACTGCGCCATGCTTGGAGTGACAGTCCATTTGGGGTTTGATCTACCTTTCCTAGAAGGCGAGTGATGGTCATTTATCTTCCTTAGAGAAGCATCTGCTGTGACCCTTTGGTTCTTAATAGTTGGAGTCTTTTTTTAATTGTAAAGTTGCAAGAGTTCTTCATACACTCTAGACACAAGTCTCATCTTGGATAAATGATAGACAAGCATATTCTCCTATTCTGTGACTTGAATTTCCACTCCTCTGAAGCACAGACGTTTTCAAATACGATGAAGTCCAATTTATCTACTTTTCCTATTGTTTTTGTGCATTTTGTGTCATATCTAAGAAAGTGTGCTTAATTACACATCACAAAGATTTATGACTATATTTTCTTCTAGGAGTTCTATCATTTTAGCTCTTCCGCTTATGTCTTTGAAACATTTGGAGTCATTTTTTTAAGAGAGGAAAGAAGGAAGAAGAGGAAGAAACATCATTATTTATTTATTATAAACATGATATTATTTATTTCATTTTTCTCTCCAGCCCTGGTTATGAGCCCGGGTCTTGGGGCTGTATGAGGTCTGCACACCAGAACCTCAGCTGCATGAGCCACAAGGGTGTGCCCTTTGAGTTCGTTTTCATGTCGGGTCTGCAGTCCTTTTGCATGTTAGTGTCCTATTGCCAAAAAACCACTTGTTGAAGAGAGTATTTTCTCCTCAATGACATATCTTGGCCCCCTTGTCAAAAATCAGTTAGGCATAAATACGACAGTCTGCTTGGAAACTTTCAGTTCCATTACACTTATCTGTGTTTTTATCCTTACGCTGATATTACATTTTCTTAATTACTATAACTTTATAGGAAGTTTTGAAATGAGAGAGAGATTTTTGGTTTTTAGTATCGTTTTGGTTGTCCTGGGTCACTTGACTCTTCATGGGAAATATATGATTCCAAGCACAATTTCGATTCTTTCCCACGTAAGCCATTATTGCTGCACACAACAATAATTATTACTCGCAACTCATTATTTTATCATGTTATATGCTATATAGATTATAGCAATTATGTCACGACCTTGATAATATTTTGTTATATTACTATAGGTAATTTAATATTTTTAAAGAAGTTGAGAGACCATATATATTTACAAGGCTTGTTATATTCTATCTTCTATCTTCTTAGCATGAGTTTCTTGTTTGAAAATATTTTTCCTTTCAGTACTTCGAACATGTCATCCCATTGCATTTTATCCACCCTTGTTTCTCATGAGATTCAGTTGTCAATCTTATCAGGGTTCCCTTGTAAGTGATGAGACATTTTGACCTTACTGTGGTCAAGATTTTCTTTTGGTGATTGAGTTTCAGCATTTTTACTACAACATGGTTCTGAATTTCTGTTCATTTCTTCAGTTCTTTTATATCCTTGGATTCACCAAATTTTGGCAGTCACCGGTCTGAATTCTTCTCTACTCTCTGTCCCCTCCTAAATTCCCTACATGTTAATGTTGGTGAGCCTCATGGTATCCTACATTATTACTAAGTTATGTTCAACTTTCTCCATTCTTTTTCTCTGTTCTTCAGCTTGCATAATATCTATTGATCTATCTTCAAGTCTACTGACTCTTCTGTCAAAATTGAAGTCTGTTGACTCATTTTAGTGAATTTCTCATGTCAGTTATCATACCTTTAATTCCCGACTCTTCGTTAGGTTTTTAAAAATAATTTATATTATTATTGATATTTGCTATTTGATGAGATGTCATCACACCTTTCTTTACTTCTTTTAGCATAGTTTCTTTTAATTTTTGTAGCATATTTATCATGGCTGCTTTGAATCTTTGTCTTCGAAGTACCAGGGGCATAGTGATAGCCAAATATGCAGAATCTCTCCTGTAATGAGTGATATCACTATTGAGTGATAAAGACTAGGAGTCATCACTCTACAGCCCATAGGTGAAACCCTCGCCCCCATTCACGTGGAGAGAGAGACACACAAGACACCGAGTGTGCACGTGTGCGTGTAGCAATATGACTCTGATGAGAGCAGTGGCTGGCCCAGTGGCCCACAAGCCATTGACTTCTGACATAGACAAAATGCAAGAAATAAAATGAAAGAAGAGAAGTGTTGTAATATACTTGCAAGTGCTATAAAACAATAATGTGAGCTCAGCAGCCAAGATCATGGTGCAGTTCTCTCAGAGGTCTTGGGTCATCACTAAGGGCTTGAAATTGGAGTACAAACTAAGTGGAGGGAACACAGAGAAACAAGGGGACATTGAGTAGCAAAGCCCTTTTATAAAAAGCACTTTTTGGGAAAAAAAAGAAAGCATAGAGACCTAAGTTCTTAATCTGAGGGAGAAAAACTGGTAGCATATACGGTTAGAGACTCAGCGAGGATTGATCATTTTTGATCTTGTAGACTAAGATGAAGCTTTCAATTCTATTTCCCAGGGTTAAGATAAGGAGTAATATCACCTGGTGGACTTTTCAAAGGCTTGATGCCGTGAGTAGACTATGGGGGACAGGAATGTGAGCAAGAAAAAATGAGCAACTGCTGAGCCCAAGAGAGAGATGGTGGATGGGTGCGTTCAGGGAGAAGACACGGAGCCCTTGGGCTCGGGTGGGCTCTGAAGGTGGCGCCAACACCATTTGCTGAGGGTCTGGACTGAGGAGTTCATCATGGCTCCTCGTACAGTCCGGCCTTAGCATTGGATGAATGAGGCCATTCGCTGAAGGGAAACATGGAACAAACAAGGTTTGGGGAAATCGATGGCTCTGTGTTGGTCATGCTATGTTTGAGAGTTCATTAAACATTCCAACATAAACATGGACTTACTCATTAGACTTTGAAAACAGGAATAATTGCAAATAAAAAAACCTAAGCCATCACCTAAAGGAGCTGGAAAAAGCAGAAAAACAGAAGCCTAAATCCAACAGAAGGAAAGAAATAATAATAAAGACTAGGTCAGAAATCAGTGACATACAGATCAGAAAGACCTCAAAAACCAATGAATCCAAAAGTTGATTTTTCGAAAGAATAAACAAAATAGACAGGCTATGAGCTAGACTCACAAAAAAGAGGAGAGAGAAAACACAAATAAATAGAATAAAAAATGAAAAAGGAATAATCACAACAGATACAACAGAGATACAGAGAACTATAAGAAAATACTACGTACAACTATACGGCAACAAACAGAATAACCTATAAGAAATGGACACATTCCTGGAAAGGCACAATATCCCAAAACTAAACAGAGAAGGACTAGAAACCACAAACAGATCAATCACAGCAAGGAAACTGAAACAGTGATCAAAAACCTTCCCCAAAACAAGAGCTGTGGACCAGATGGTTTCACCAGCAAATTCTACAAAGCATTCAAAGAAGAACTAATTCCAATCTTTCTTAAACTGTTCCAAAGAATAGAAGAAGAGGGAAGATTTCCAAATATGACACCAATATTATGCTGATTCCAAACCCAGAAAAAGACTGCCTCAAAAAAGAAAACTATAGACTGATATCCTTAATGAACACAGACGCAAAAATTCTCAACAAAATACTAGCAAATTAAATTCAACAAATATAAAAAGAATTATACACCATGATCATGTGGGATTTATTCCAGGGATGTGGGGATGGTTCAACATATGCATGTGATACACTATATCAATAAAAAAGGACAAAAAATACATGATCATCTCAAAGGATGAAGAAAAAGCATTTGACAAGATCAATACCCTTTTAAGAACCTTTCAAAAGTAGGTATAGAAGGAATGCACTTCAACATAATTAAGGCTATATATGATAAGTCCACAGCCAACACTGTACTCAATGGAGGAAAACTGAAAACTTTTCCCCTAAGATCAGGGACAAGACAAGGATGTTCACTCTCACCATTACTATTCACTACAGTGCTGGAGATCCTGGCCAATGCAATTAGACAAGAAAAAAGATATAAAAGGTATCCAAACAGGAAAAGAAGTGAATCCATCACTTTTCGCAGACGACATGATCATATACGTAGGGAACCCCAAGGAATCAAGTAAAAAGCTGCTAGAAATAATAAACAAATATAGTAAAGTGTTAGGCTGAAAATTAATATTAAAAAATCTGTTACATTTCTGTATGCCAATAATTAAAATACAAAAAGAGAACTGAAGAAAACAATACTGTTTACAGTTGCACCAAAAAAAAAAAAAAAAAAGAAATACCTTGGCATAAACCTAACCAAAGAGGTGAAGGACCTGTTCTACTGGAACTATAGGACATTGCTAAAAGAAATAGAAGATGACACGAAGAAATGGAAAGACATTCCATGCTCTTGGATTGGAGGGCTCAACATTATCCAAACGGCCATACGGCCCAAGGCAATATAAAGATTCAGTGCTAGCTCCATGAAAATTCCAAAGACATTCTTTACAGACATAGAGCACAAAATAACGAAATTTATCTGGAACAGCAAACAACCCAGGATGGCAAAAATAATCCTCAAGAAAAAAACCAGCAACAGAGTAGTCATGCTCCCTGACTTCAAACTCTACTACAAAGCAATAATAATTAAAATGCCATGGTACTGGTATAAAAACAGAAAGACAGATCAATGAAACAGAATTGAAAGTCTAGAAATAAATCCACATATATATGGACACCTAATTTTTGACAAAAGAACCGAAAACTTACAATGGGGCAAGGACAGCCTCTTTAATAAACGATGCTGGGAGAACTGGCCAGTCACATGCAAAAGGTTGAAACCAAACCATTACCTAACACCATACACGAAAATTAACCCAAAAAGGATTAAAGACCTAGAGATAAGACCAGAAACCATCAAACACATAGAAGAGAATGGAGGCAAATCAAATCCAAAATAGACACATAAGATTACACTAAGACTAAAAAGAAACTCGCATAAACACAAAAAGGCATCCAACTGAATGGGAAAAGATATTTGCCTCTCGCACCTCAGGTAAGGGGTTTATATCTAAGATATACAAAGAACTAAAAAAATTGGACAATAAAAATATAAGCAATCCAATAAAAAAAGGGTTGATGACCTCAATAGATACCTCTCCAAGGAAGACATACAAATGGCCAACAGGTTGATAAAAAGATGCTCTATTTCTCTTTTCATCAGGGAAATGCAAATCAAAGCGATGACGAGATACCACCTCATGATGGTAAGAATGGTTATCATCCAAAAAAAAAAAAAAAAAAGAAAGGAAATAATAACCGCTGGAGAGGATGCGGAGAAAAGGAAATTCACTGTTGGTGGGAGTGTAAAATGGTGCAAATATTCTGGAAAGCAGTGTGGAGAGTCCTCAGAGAATTGAGAATGGAAATTCCATGTGATCCAGTTACTCCCCTACTGGGCATTTACCCCAATGACACAAAACACTTATCTGAAGAGATGTATGCACCCCCATGTTCACTGCAGCACAATTCACAATAGTTAGTTGCTGGAAGTTACCTAAATGCCCATCAACAGAGGAGTAGATAAAGAAGATGTGGTACATATACACAGTGGAATATTATGCAGTCATAAAAAGGGAGTGATCCTGCCACTTGCAACAACATGGATGGACTTAGAATTATGCTTAGCGAGATAAGTCAGAATGACAGACATCGTATGAAAGCACTCATGATGTGTAAAGAGAAAACAAATAAATGTCATAAATTAAAGAACACTAGAAACAGGGAGGGGGAGAGATAGAGAGACAGAGAGAGGGAGAACACTACTCCAAACAACTATGAGCTCTTAGAGATGAGAGACAAATAGGAAAATCAGGGGGTACCAAAGTGATGGGGGAGGGGTGGGGGAAATGGGATGCAGGGAACGAAGTGTAAACGAAGGGAGGCAAAAAGGGGAGGGGAATATTAATAAATCTACTCTGCTTTTTTGTAACTGTAAATATACCACTATTATACCTCAAAACAAGTCACTGTCAAAATATAGTATCTCTTCAATAATAGTAAAAAATGAAATTAAAAAATGAGTCTGAATTTCAGATGAGATCAGAGCCGTGGAGTTTTCAGGGTGCGGATGGCTGTAAAGCCTCGAGCATGGGTGAGAACCAGGGAGACAGTGATGGAGACAGATCAGACAGCAGACCTGGCACACACACTGTCATGAGAGGTGCTGAGAAACAAGGACTCCGGGCAAAGTCCCCATCACGTCGAAGGACCACACATCCTACTTCTTCAACTCACATTCCTCTGAAGAAATCGGAGGCATAACAGAAAAACACGTGGTTCCATCCCTGTCTACAAATGCATCTACTCTATGTAGTGCAGTGAAGCTCACATGCAGGCCTCCACGTTCTCAGAACTTCAGATTTCCACGCTAGAGGAACACGGAGCTTTCAGCTGTGCTCGCTGTAAGCGACGACACCCCCGAGAGCTACGCAGCGGACGGAGAGCCCCGACTTCCATGTGCTCTCCTCACGGTGGCCGAAATGTCAACAATTCCTTATCCACACAGTATTTGTAGTTCTAAGAGATCAGGGAGAACATTTGATGTCGGTGTTTCCCAAATGAGCTGCAGAACAGAAAAACAATGTCACCTCTGCTCTTCACATGCCATACGTAGAGTGTTTGATAAAAGGACAGTAAGATTCCCTCACTGAAGGCATAAATCTCTAAATATTAAGTGGTTCCCACTGTGTGACTCTGAAGATATCAAGGCGATGGTATTTTCTTAGCCAGAGAAGTGAGTTATAACACATCACTAAGCTTTAGTAGACTCGTTTTACGATCTGCACGCTCTAGAAGCTTCTCTTCTGTTAAGTTTTGCCTGAGTCACGACTGGGAGCCAAAGACCTTCTCTGATTCCATTATTTTTCAGGACCTGATAGGAAATCTATTTTTCCTACCATGGCAGAAATGACTCTTCACCAATTTAAAACAAAACCTTTGTGCTCAACTAAATTCCGCTAAATGACACAAGACTGTTTTAACTTATTTTATCTACTTAACATTTTCTAGGTCTTATGATGTGAGACTTGTTCTATAATTTTTATATTTTCTATTTTTATATTTTACAGTTTCAACTCAGTAACAGTTTTCCAGTTCCGGGAATTTTCCATGACAAAAGTGTTCTTCTGTGACCTTTACTGGGAAACCCACCTTGGTAGGCGTCTACTACCTGAAACCACCAGAATGGGATATCCTGACGCTCTCGGGTCACCCATCGGTGGTGGTCCTGGAGGAATATATTTCTAAGCCAAATAGTACTTTTCTCATTATGTCCTCATAGTACTCTTCCTTGTAAATGCAGAAATAAGTCTTCACTTAAGAAACTGCTGTATCACAGGGCTCTGCTCTGAAGCGTCGGGTAGAAGGAGCACACGTGCAATTAGAATTCTCCAGCAGGGAAGGGTGTGCTGACACAGAACACCATATGCCCTGGGGATGGAATAAACATCCACAGATAGAAAACATCTCAACATCATAGCCAGAATTTGAAATGCGATAAACAGGAGAAAGGAAAAAAAAAATACACCATCGAGGTTTTCTTTGAAGGTTTCAGGGAGATTGAAATCATATCAGGAAAACGTAAACTCATGGACCATTAGGCTGGTGGGAAATTTATCTAGGGTCCAGAGCCCTCATTTTACTCATGAGGAAGCTGAACCCCAGGGGGAACCCTGAAATCCTGCTCAGCAACTGCGGGGCCTTCCTGGGCACCTTGGAGGGAGGGAGGGAGGCGGAGGCTCGCTGACTCATGCCCCTGCTTTGCCCTCCCTCGGTGCGGTGCGGAGAGGACCAGAGCACATCAGGAAGCCAGTACAGCGGACCTGGGGCATTTAAGATGAATGACTCTTCACGGATCTTTAAATATGTCAACAGGTCTGCCAAATGATGGTGAAGAAGTGAGAAGGCAAGAAGAAGAGACCATGCACCCAGTAGGAGATGCTGCTCAGTCCTCACCCTGCTGCGTCTGTACCTTCAAGGAGTTGTCATCTTCTCAAGATGTGTCCAAAGCGGGGCAAGTGTCTTCAAGTTTCCATGACTTCTTCATTCCTCAGCAGCTGGGGGTCTTTCTGAGTGTCCATGTGGAGGAATGTCTGTGCAAAGCCATCAACTCACGACTCACAGAGAGCGAGGCCTGAGTGTCTGTCTCGGCTCCACGTTCCTTCAGGGGTGAAGAGGACCCCTGGGTGTGCTGGCTGGGTTGACTGCTTCAGACGTCCGGCTGGAACACTTCCTCCCCGGAACAGCCCTCGGGCAGAGGCTCCCACTACGGACTTTATGCAGACTGGGACACGGAGCCACAGAGAGAGGAAGACACCAGCCCCCCAAACAAAACCAGAGACACTTGTCCAGGCGCGCCCAGGTGGAGTAGCGGTTAGGCCCTCTTCCCCTGGCTGAGCACGGTCCACATACCTCCCAAAGACCCTGGTTTGCGTCCCAGGGCTGGGGGAACAACTTCATCCAGGGGGAAGTGCCAGCAAGATGACGCTGGGACCCCAAGAGGCAAGTGCTCCTGAAAGCAATACTCCCAAGTACTCAGTACTGTTGAATTAATTTGGCAATGCTGACTGGTCTTTCATAATCTTATTATAGTCCCTTCTGGACACATGTAATTTAAAGGCTCTTTTAAAAAATCAATATACCTCCCCAAACGGGGGATGTCGATGCCCAGTGGGATCATTGCTTCCCTAGAGTGAGGGAATTTATTCCCAAATTCAACACCTTCTTTTTATTAATGTATGTTTTTAAAGGAAAGATAAGGCAGGAATGAAGGTGAGCAGGCAGGCAGGAAAACAGAAGAGGAAGAATCATTTATTTAATCCATTCAGTTGTCCATTAGCTGTTTCCCCAGCCCTGGGCCTTGGGATGGCTGTGGACGGGGCCTGGTTTGACCCACTCGACCACTAGGGAACAGCCTCAATATACGCATGAGTCTTGCCTTCAGGGCACTGGGTGACACAGCCCATCTGCACACGCTTTTTGTTAAAACTTCAGTCACCCTGGGCCTATGTATTTATGGCAACAGCACCACAGGTCTGAGGTGCTTCTGTGTGATATTTAAGATATTTATAAAGAGCTCAGCTGCCTCAGATGAAAGATGTTATGTGCATGCAGATACCAATTCTGCTGAAACGCATGATGGGCTTCAGAGGACACTGGCTTTCACTGTTTCAATGCATTAAACGCTATTTATCTGGTTCTTAAACTGAGGTTTTACTGCACATGGATGGAAGAAAAGCAGTAAAGACCCAGTGCAGCAAACCACATAATTCAAGACGGCTTTTTCTTATATAAACAATGCCTCTTCCCCTTTGTACTGAATTTTACCACGAAAACAGCTTTTCAGAATGAATGCATTATCCACTTTGATGACTATAAAAACGCAATTCTCTTTTTTTACTGTGGCTTGAAATGAAACACATTTACTGTGACTGCAAGCGATGGGTAAACATTCTTCTTTCTTTTTTCAGTTACTCTCTCAAAGCGGTAGATTCCTCAAGACAGGCTACGTCATCACCCTAGTAACAACCAAACTGCAATAGTGGATGAAGAAATATTAGCTATTTGTTCATTTGTGGGTTCATTAAAGGTGCTATTTTTACACTGGTCAAGAATAATTCTTTCGTCTCATTATTAGCAAACAAGTTGCATCTGTTTCTGGGCTCACACTGTGTCTCTGATCCGGACGCGTTTCTGCTTGTTTTACTGGAGGGAAGGTGCAGGTAGTCCTCCCTGGGAGGACGGGGTGCAGGCGGAGGCCCGGCTGCCTTCACGTCCACCTCATTCACTCCTGTCGTCCGCCTGGGCGAGCACGTCCAGGGCAAAGCCCGTTCCTCCTGGCTTTGAAGATTTGCTCTGCTGTTTTCAGCAGCTGGTCTTCTTTAGGAGACACGCAGCTCCGATCCTGCCACGCTCTCTCCTGCAGAGCTGTGTGAACGTGGACGGCCCCCCGGGCGTGGCCGGGTGCCTTTGCTGGCCCCAGCCTCCCTGTCTCTCGGTGAAAAGAGCCCCTGGTGTTTGTGCCCAGGACTCTGCAGGCGCGATGCTGGCTGCTTTTATTCTCCCCAAACAGTCCCCAGTGAAGCCAGCGCCCCCGTGCGCCACAGCTCCCTGCCCTGATGGACGAGTGGCCCCTTCCTGCGGGCTCTCTGGCGGTCCCGGGAATTCAGAACGTGTGCGTGTGCTAAACACCTACTTGTGCATACACAGCTGTAGCTAATGCATTTAATCTAATCTAAAATGTTAACATAAATAGCAACACATATTTATACACATGTTTGCGTGTTTCCTGAGTACATGCATGTATGCATTACATCCACAGTGAGCGCGCACGGGTATCGCTGACTGAGCACATTGGTATGAATGACACACACACCCACTCACAGTCTACACACCCGTCATCTACACGTGGGGAGGAAGAGCACGCCCCTTGGGGGACAATGTAAGGTGTGACACCACAACGCCACTGAGGTAGCAATGCTTTTCCAGACACAGTGTGTTACACAGCCCTCAAACGCGCAGACTGACGTGTTAGTCCCCGCTGTGACAGTTTCAGGAGTTGGCATCTGAGAGGTTGAGCACGTCACGGGGTCAGAACCCTCAGGCTGGGTTGGTGTCCTTCTAAGTGACTCCGGAGAGCTCCCTTGCCCTTTCTCCACTGAGGATACGGGGCAGTCAGCCTCGGCACCTTGAAGAGGCCCTCAGCAGAACCCGACCCCCGTGTGCCGGCACTAGATCCGGATCGTCAGCCTCCAGGACTGCAAGCAGGAAACCTCCTTCTTCAGTGTCCACTGAGGTCCATGGTCTTTGCTATCACTGCAAGCAAGGAGAATGCACCCCTTTTACAGATGAGGAAACTGAGGTCCAAACCACGAGGAATCAGAGTGGTGCTCTTAACAAGCACACAGTGCAGCCTTCAGCAAAGAATTAATAGGACGTCTTTGAGGGCGTGGATTAGGAGTCAGGCCAGGCGTTACAAGTGTAGTTTGCCCAGACGCTGCAATGCCTGCGGAGGATAAGTGTGCTACTGTAGGGCATGACCTTGAGGAGGGCAGGGTGCAAAAAACACTAAGAATATGGAGGTGGCATGAGAATGGGAAATGCATAAACACAGCAGAACATTTGGCTTTATGGGGGACACAGTGGAAAGCAGAGGCATTGAAGGGAGATTTCGAAACGGGGCATAGGGAGGAGCCATGAGCACAAGAGAGAGGACGACGGAGGAGTGCGTCAGGAGAACAGCGGTGTGAGCCTTCTCAGTGGGGTTCGGGGCACAGGCCTGGGGCTCCAGGACCTGGAGGGCAGCACTCGGCCCGAGGGCCACCAGTCCAGACAGGGTACGTGCAGACGTGCTGAGTGGAGCTGATCACAGAAAGACGGGGGACCTGCCTCTGCAGAGCCCAGAGAACGTGGGAATAGAGACAAAGACTCGGAGAACCAGGGACCCGATGGGGACTGAGAAAGGAGGGCGCTGTCTCTCCCTCCAGGACTGTGTCTTCCCCAAGGAGGCAAACAGATGGGTAAGAAAAGGCAAAACGGCAGAACTCTGAAGATGCTTTAAGCAGGAATCCTGCTGGCATTTGAGCAGTGACATTAGGGAAGAAGGACAGACACAGAGGCAGTTTAGTGTTAAGTGGAAGGAAGCAAGACTTAGACGTTCGTTGTGACAGCTAAGAAAAGAGAAGCATTTTATTAACTTAATTATTAATTTTAAAATAAGAGAAAGTAGGACTTCGATGACCAGGGAGGACAGAGGCGTGCGCTGAGAGAATTCAGATAAATAATAATGTGAGTGTGCCCGTCAGATAGTGTCAAATGCTCACGAGATACGTGGGAAAGAGAAAGGAAGCCTTACAAACAGTTTCAACGGAGAAGGAAATACAACCTAGAATAGTATCACCATCATGATGTCAAAAAGTTAGGAAACAGCACTCAGGAAACAGAATGAGGGACACTGGGCACAGCATTCTGACTGCAACGACAAACGCACATAGACTAAAGTGATCTCTCTAGAGACCGGAGAGAGAGGTGCCCCCCTGGTGGAGCAGTGGTTAGGTCCATCGCCTCCGAAGGAGCGCAGGCCACACAGCCCTGAGTTGGAGTCCTGGGCCCTGGAGACACAGCCAGCGTGAACCACTACACAGACATAAAGACAAAACGCTTCTTCCTCCTCTCTCTGCCTGCCTGCCTGCCTACTCACCTTCACTCCTGCCTGCACCTTTCCTTTCAAAAAAAAGTGAAAATACAGACCATTGTGAGTTTCGATTTAAAAGCTAAATCAGAATGGTGTGGCTTATAAGAAAAATGCTTAAAGAAGACAAAAAAACTTAAGTAAAACATTTTTAAAGCAAGACAAGACCCCCAAACAAAACGATGGACAACCCCTGTGAGCACAGGTGACCGTGCTCCCACCCACAGAGCGGGGTTGTCCCCAGCTCGGGGCTCCCGACACCAGACGGTGTGAGCCACCACCGGGCGGGTTCACAAAGAAAGCACTCCAGCACCGACAGAGCATTCCCTGAGCGCTTGGACACAAGGTAAACGTACAAGCCCTCCCTACTCCCCTGCACCGTCCACCATCACGGAAAAATCACGTTGAAAAGAAGATACTTTTTCACCCAAGCACAAAACCTATGACAAATTCAAAAGGAATGCATTAAAGTTTGGTGGGAATTTTGTAGAGAACACCCTTGACACTGTGTTAATTCACTTAATGGTGTATTTTTATAGAGAGAAGAAGCATTTCTGAGTGGGATGGCTAAAGGTGTATAATGAGGGAGCTAAAACACATGACCCCCACGGTCTCTGTAGTAAAATAGGCAGGCCAGAAAAGTCAATGAAAAGTTGGATTAAAATATGAAAAGTCTTTACAAAGGAAAGGCAGTGGTAATATTGAAGGGTGTAAGATGTACAGTAAGAGACAGCAATTACAGCCATGAACATGCACACAGAGACAAGTCTCTGGATAAAGGAGACTTGTTAATAAAAGAGGAATAAAAATTAATAGGTAATAAAAAAGTCATAAAAAGTCAATACATTGCTAGACAACAAAAGAAACAGAAAAGAAAAAACAAGACAGAAAGATAACTCATTAGCAAGAAAAAACTGATTTGCATCTTACACCGTGATCCTCTAGATGATTCTTTGGGGTTGGGGTGTAAAGACTTTTTATCTGCATTTATCTTACAATCCCAGTTTGAGGACCCTCCGCAGCAGACAGAAGACACGGAATCTGAGCCCTGGGGCAGATGTGATGGGCAGTCTGGCTCCTTAGTGACTCACAAGCCTCTCACACATCCCCGGCAGGTGCCGAGCCCCAATATCAGCACCTCTGAAGGGGCCTGCGGACCCCAGTCATCAAGAGTCAGAGCACATCCTCGGGAGGTGTGACAGGGGCATTAGACCAGGTCCTCCTTATTGGACTTGAGGGATCCAGGGTCTTGTCTGCTCAAGCCCATTTTTCCAGTCCCGCCTCTCTCCAGTTGAGGTGTGTCAGGGAAGAAAGCCCCAGCAGGGAAAAGCAGAGAACCTCCTCCGAAGCATTGGAAAAACACATTTCCAACCTTCTTTCTGCCATGGGGCTGTAATAGAGATCATTTCTGTAGACAGAGAAGATGATTCAGTCCATTACTCACTATTTCACCAGTAAAGAAAGATAATCAGGCCATGGAACGATCAAACTATTCTCAAGAGAAAAACCACACAAAATACCACAAAATGAGTATCGCTCTAGCTTTTTTGCATAATAATATACTTGATTTGGCCTCTCTGGCTCTATTCTCATATTATCCATTTCCCAATGAAGTAAAATAAAATCATGATGCCACCAAAGGCAGAAGATAGTAGCTTTAAATGCTCATTGACATGGGAAGTGATGGGGCTATTTTTCATGCAAGCTTTAAACTTTATTCCAAAGCCAAGTTTAATCTTTTTTCCACGGTCCATCAGCAACTTGGAGAGAGCCCTTAATTCTCTCTCCAATGGAATTTGTCACATTTTATGCTCATTTATATCAGCTGATAACATACACTGCTATTTTTTCTTTTTGAAAGTAAGATTTTCTTTATTCTTTCTTTACATCACTATGTGCCCGCTCTTCAGTCTGTGTGCACGTCACACCACACCCCCACCGAGAGAGAGTACAACGCCTTCAGCACCACACTCTTCCCTCCTCCCTTCCTCCTTCCCACCCCGCTGGGCGACACAGTCTCGCATCCTCTGGACTGTGTCTGTTTGTTCTGTTTCTTTATAATCTAAATATGGCTAACACCATCCTGTACTTCTCTTTTTTTCTTTCTGACTGATGTTGCTTAGAATCATCTACTCTGGTTCCAACCAGGATGTTGGAAAACGAACAAATGGGTCTTTTTTAATAGCCACATAGAATTAAATTGGGTATTTATACATATATCACCATCAGAAAAATGCAAATGAAAACCAGAAGGAGATACCACCTCATACCAGTGAGAATGCTCTATGAAAAGTCCAGAAGCAACAAGTATTGGGGGATGTGGAGCAAAGGGGCCCTCCTACACTGTGGGTGGGTGGGAATGCAAATGAGTGCCACCTCTTTGGAAAACAGTACAGTACGGAGGGTCTTCAAAGAAATAAAGACGGGGTTTCCACTTAAACTAGAAACCCCACTTCTAGACACACACCTAGAGACCAACAGAAGAAATTCCAATCACAAAAACAATCTGCACCCCTCCGTTCACAACAGCACCATCACAGAAGTCAAA
Organism: Solenodon paradoxus; assembly: GCA_004363575.1. Lineage (NCBI taxonomy): Eukaryota > Metazoa > Chordata > Mammalia > Eulipotyphla > Solenodontidae > Solenodon > Solenodon paradoxus. The sequence goes on from RJWH01005491.1 coordinate 74,207, forward strand.
CATGGAAACAAGATAAATGCCCGTCAGCAGGCGGCTGGAGGAAGAAGCTGTGGGCAAGCTTCCGCTTTTCAGTAAAGCGTTGAAAACCCCACTCAGAACTTTTCAGAAAGTGCACTCACTTGACAGCGTGCAGTCTTCAGGGCCCAAGTCTGGAGCACTCCCTAATCTGCCCCCGCTTTTATAAAGGGGGGCTCATATCGCCATTTCTCTCCGAGGACTGTCCCATCATTCCAACGTCTCTTCCTAAATGTTCTCCCAAACACTTTGCCACCTCAACCAGTTGCTGACATTCACCAGCCCAGTTCTGAACAGTAATCACGCTAAGTGCTGTGCTCTTCGATGTCAGGAATCTGACACTGTTTTAAAGATCTGGTTGGTACCTTGCAGGCTGCCTTCCTCACAAGGGAAGCACGAACCAAGACCTTCATCCAGGTAGCTGAAATGCATGTTACAGCGAGAAAGTGAACAGCTGTGTGACTTCAGGCTCGTGTTCTATCTTTGATATAAAAATTGCATTATGTCTAACACATACACACAAAATTAGATGATTTCTCTGTCTCTGTCTCTCCCTCTCACACACACGTGTGCACATGCACGCACACGCACACACACACACGCACACACCCCTGGAAGGATACTGGCTTCTCTGACAATGAGACTAAAGGAACCCATGTTCAGAGACATACTTTGGCCCAAATTACGCTAGAACCTTTTGGGAGGGGAAATATCAACCTGGAAAACCAGAGACTTGCACTTTTTTGCTATTTATCTTCAGCTCTTCTTTGAAAATTCAACATGACCAAGTACTACTTCCATGAACGACGGCATCCTGCATCTCATCAGAGGAAGGCGTGTCTGATAGTCTGGCATGGCTCAGAGCAGACATGAGAGACGGTGTCTGAGGAGAGCATTCACCGTGGGACAGCTCAGAAGACACGGACGGGACTGGTGAGCCATGAAAAGGGGAGGGGGCACAGATACTCAAGAGCCCGGGAGCTGCTCTAAACCATGGGAGTCCAGTGCTGGAGAATATTATTTTGGAACAATTTATAGCAACACAGTTAAATGAGTTATTTCTAACATCCATAAAACTGCTTAATTTCATTAAGAAGATTGAAAGGAGGTGGGGAAAGAGGAGGGAGGGAGGGAGGGAGAGGGGGGAGGAGGGAGAGCAGAGGGAGGGAAGGAGAGGGGAGAGAGGAGGGAGGAAGGGAGGGAGAGGAG
>RJWH01005492.1:0-75370 GCA_004363575.1 Solenodon paradoxus
GCAACTTTACAGGTCAAAAGCAATGGCATGATATATTCACAGTACTGAAAGAAAAGGCTTTCCAATCAAGGATATTCTACCCTGTAAGTGTATGTTATCACTTACAATTGAAGGAATCATAAAGAACTTTCCAGAAGAATGGAGGTTAAAGAAATTCATCATGACTGAGCCGGTCTTGCAAGAAATACTAAAGGGGTTTCTATAAAATGATTGAAATCCCACTTCGAATCAGCAAGACACCCAAAATAGAAAACGTGTGGGGAGGGGATGGTAAAATTAGAGATTGTTAAAATGAGCTCAAAATTAACTTGTTTTTAATTTAAAATAGATTAAAAGCAAAACAACAATGAACTATCCTTTCATATCTGTGAGAATGGCTATTCTCCAAAAAAACTAAAAAACAACACATGTCATTGATGCAGAGAAAAGGAAAGCTTATACACTATTAGTGTCAGTGTAAATTGTGCAACCATTATAGAAAGTAGTATGGAGATTCCTTTAAACATTGAAAATACAGATTTCATATGATTCTGTAATCCTACTTCTGAGTATTTACCAGAAAAACACAAAAACTCTAACTTGTAGAGATACATGCACCTTTATATTAATGAAGCATTATTTTTAAATAGGTAAGAGTTGGAAGTAACCGAAGTGTCCACTGGCATTTGACTAGATAAAGGAGATGTGGTGTATACATACAATGGAATACTACACAGCCATAAAAAATAAAATCCTGCAATTGGAACGAGATGAGTGGACCTAGAAAAATTAAGTGAAAATAAGTCAGTAGGAGAAAGACAGACATCATATGATTTCACCCCTGTGTGATATAGAGGGAAACAAAACAAAAAATGGAACCAAATCACCAAATCAAGCAGAGTCTTTCAGTCTGTATGATTACTAGAAAGAGAGAGAAGAAGGAGAGCAAGTTGGGAAAAAGGCGTCAATTATATGGTGAAGGATAGTGTTGGGCTGTTGGTAATATATTATATACAGATGTTGATTTGTTGACTTATGATGTATAACCTTAAACCTATATAACTTTATAATGCAAAGTTCCTTTAATAAAATTAAAAAAAAAAAAAAAGTTGGTAAAATCAGGCATGAGCTAAGGAAAACAGGGCCCTCTAGAAGCTGAAAAGGGAAAGAGAATGCATTCCTTTCTCAGGCCTTAAAGGTGATCAAAACAGATTAACCCAAGACTCTCAGAGTTGGTCTCCCCAAGTAGTGAACGTTGGAACCCGAAGAGTAAAAAGTGTGGTGACCACACCCCACACAAAATGGAGTAACTTTTGTTACATAAAAACCTGAAGCGAGAAAAATATTAAGAAGACACCCCCTCGCCTGCATACTATTAAAAGTAGCCCTGAATGATGCAAATGCACAGATGGCTGACAACCACTCAAAAGACTCCTAATGATAAAAAGCATATATAAATTGTCTGCACCCAATGAGCAGCAGTCGTGCTGACTCCAAGGACACACGGTGGTATCGGGCACTAGCCTCATACCCTAGCAACTCTGGGACTTTTTGCTGCATGCGGGAATCTTCCTGACAGACAGTCTGCATTCTCCAGCAGTTCTTCAACTGGACTTTGAGTGAGCGAGTGAGTGAATTTCTGGTTTTTATATACTGTGTGACTGAGAACCTTGCCTCACCCTCCTGACCACGGTATCTTAGTCTGTAAAGATTGGGTTGCATAGTTCGTGTGAAGTGTGTGAATGAATAAAATGAGCATCTGAAAGAGCTCTTGTGTTGAATATTACCTATTTCGTCACTGATCTCTGACACCCAGATGCTCCACTCTGGCAGGCAGATTATTTTGCAAGAGTACAACAAAGTCCCTGGAGGCTAAATAGGAACATTTGCATTTGCCCTAATCAAAGAAACAATCGTCACTCCTAACCTCTGCTTTCTTCTATCTGAAGACCCATAGCTGCTCCCTTACTGCCTAGAATGTAGTTTGGGAGGGTATCGTAATCCAGACATAGCTTATCTAGAAGCATATCCTCTCTGTCTAGTCCCGTGAATGCTCCCTCCTTTGTCCTCAATGCCTCAGGCTCTCTGACCTTAATTTCTGGTGTAAATTATACACATGGCTTTCCCAAATTAAAAAATGGGGACTGCCTAATTGCTGTAGTTCCCTAGTGCACACGTAATTCAACTGATCATTTTTCTCTGCTAACCCACTAATGCTATTTGATGACTTGACCAGCCCAAGAAGAACCCAGAGAGGTGGGGGAACTTTCCTCTGCATCGCAATCCATAAGCAATGGCCACACTGACCCATCTTAGTCTTCTGATTTCCACATCTGTAAGACAACACATTTGCATTGTTTTAAGTCAACAGATAGTGGTTACTTGTTAGAGCAGCAATAGGAAAACGTCACAAAGGGGATTTAAGTAATAAAATAAGAGATGTTTTGGTAAGTGAAGCGTCTGAGCAGCTGTAAGTAGTCTCACAAAAAAGCTTGGGGACCAATAACGAAGACAAGGAGCTAGAAGGGATAGAAGTCAGCATATGGGCAGATAAAAAGGATCAAAGAACACAGAAATTGACAGACTCAGGATTAAAGGGAGTAGGTGTGTTACTCTGCTTGGGACAGTTGAAACAAAATTTCATAAGCTGAGTGGCATTGAAAACAACTTATTTTCTCACAGTTCTGGAGACTGGAAGTCTAGAATCAAGCTGGCCAGGCTCCTCTGAGGTCTCTCTCTTGGGCGGCAGATGCCCTCTTCATTTTCACTGTTTCCTACATAATCTGTTTCCACAACCCAGCCTCCGTGTGTCCAAATTTCCTCCTCTTATAAGGATACCAATCAGGTAGGATTAGGGCCCATTCCAGTGTTAGAGGTTAACATGAATCTGGGAGAACACAATTCAGCCTCAATTGAGGAAGAGTCTACAAAATAACTAGTTAGTCCCCCACATTGGAGACTAAGGTATGTGTACAAATTCAATGCAAAGTGATGTGGATTTGGATACTAGACTGGAAAAAGGAATAAGGTTTGTAGATTAGGTAACAAACAGTATTACATCAGTGATTATTTCCTTGTTTTGATAATTGTGCTTGGTTGTATATCAGCGCTTGCGAAAACTTAGGTGCCGGTTCTATGGAAGAGAGAGACAGAGAGGGAGGGGGAGAGAGAGAGGGAGGGAGGGAGGGAGGGAGAGAGAGGGAGAGGAAAAGAGAGAGAGAGGAGAGTTATGTGTGACAGTGAAGGAAAATTTTAACTAAGTTCCATGGGGTCAGATATGACAGTTAGTTGTTGGTTCCTAAAGACCTCCTGTTTCTGTGACAGAGCTCAGCATTTTTTGAGGCAGACAATTTCATAGAGGCATAAAGACTAGGAAAAGGCGTCCGTTCGCAGCCTGTCTCTGACACGAATCTACTTTCTGTCGCTAAGGATTAGCCGGCTTTGAGCATTCCATGTAAACAGACTCCAGCGGCCGCTGCCAGGCGCCCAATCGCCTTCGAGCATCTGGAGCGGGCAGGTGCCGGCGGGGCGGGGCGCGGCGCGGCGCGGGGCGGGGCATCGGCGGGCGGGGCCCCCCGCAGCCGGCGCGCGAGAGCGTCGGGGAGCGCAGTCTGCAGACCCGGGGCGCCGACGCGCGGGCATGGCGAGCTGGTGGCGAGCGCTGCAGCGCGCGGCCCGGCGCTACCAGTGGCCCACAAACGTGCTGCTGTACACCTCGCTCTTCTCCGGGGGTGACGCGCTGCAGCAGTGGTTGCAGGGAGGCCCGACCGACTGGCGGCACACCCGGCACGTGGCCACCGTGATCATGACCTTCCACGCCAACTTCAACTACGTGTGGCTGCGCCTGTTGGAGCGCGCGATGCCGGGCCACGCGCCCCGCGTGATCCTGGCCAAGGTGCTGTGCGACCAGGTGGTCAGCGGGCCGGTGACCGTCTCGGCCTTCTACATCGGTGAGGAGCCGGGCTGGGGAATCGCGGAGCGAGCCAGGGGGCCCGAGCAGGGGGACCGGGGCGGGGTCGGTGAGGAGGCCAGCGATACAGGACTGCGGGACCGGGAGCGGAGCCCAGGAGTTGAAGAGGTTCGGCAGCGGGAGCAGCAGAACTGTGCAAGGGGCTGGTCCTGGAGTTGAGGACGCGGGAGCGGGGGAGGCGGGACCGGGGCTGTGAGCCCAGGACCCCAGCGCGGGTCGGAGGTTGAGGTGCGAGAGCGAAGTCTGGGATCGCAAGTTAAGGGTCTGGAGTGGGGAAGGGGCGTGCCTGGAGAGACCGCGAATTACAAGCGAGCCAGGGGCCCTGGGGTGTGCTGTAGTCCAGACCTGGGGGCTTGAAGGGGCTTGGAGCATAGGCTGGAACTGATTGCACGCAGGGCTGGAAAAGGCCCACTGGGATGTGGGAGAGATCCTTGCTCCTCGGAACCTCCACACCTGGGGCTCAGGTCCTCCCTCCCGCAGGTGAATGGACACTGCTTTACAGCAGACCAGGATGTGAGGAGACTTGTGAACATGGGCAGCACAGTGCGTGGAACCTGAGATGGGTTCACTTCTAGAGAATTCTTTTTTTTTTTTTTTTTTCCTGCAGGGGACCCCTGTGGGAAGGAAAGCTTCCCCCAGACTGGACTAGTTAATTTGATTCCAAGACAGGCAGACACAGCCATGAGCTTTACCAGCAATTTAACTCATATACAGGGTCCTCCATTCTTCAAGAGGCACTATCCCATCAGCCTGGAAGTAAAGGTTTTTCTTATTCCACCCCCAGTCCCCTGTGCATGTGTCATCACTTAAGTAAAAGGTTAATGCAAGAGTCTTGGCCCAGTATTCTGGACATAAAACTCAGGACCTTTGTCCTTAAGATTAAGCAGAAATTATTAGTTTTGGTACAGAGAAGAGTGAGTTACAAGTTTGAGGAACTAGATTTGGGTTAAATTCTTGGAAGAGGGCAGTCAGGGGTCTTGGGCCTAAAATGGTGCCTGTCCAAAATGGAGTCAAGTTCTGTATTCCGAACTCCACGTGGAAACTCACAGAACGCGTGAGGGGACCTTACCTGCCTTCATGGAGGGCTCTATGCTTTTTGGGAGTCTAGGTAAGACCCTCTTCAGAAAAACCTGCCCTTTATGTTGAGTTGTTGAGTTGGGAACCTTCCTTAGGACCCAAAATACCAAAACCAATGAAAGGGGCCCTGTGGTCTCCATGGCAAGCAGTTTCTATAGACAAGAAGGGACTGGGCTGGGGAGGGGCACCTGATTCCCTATGAAAATCCAAGGGGTTTTCAGCCTGGTTTGCGGAGAACAGATCTGCCCCCAAGAGAGTCTTCTTGTCAGCAGCTGTTGGTGCCTTCTAAACCGGATTGAGGTGCTCAAGTCACTACCTTGTTGAAACTTTTCTCTGCCCCCCACCCCCAGGGATCTTATTTTGGGGGCCAGATACAGTTCCTTTTCTCCCAAACTCCTAACAAGCATGAAGGAGGTGGCAGCTGGGTGATGCAGTCCCAGCCGGTCACATGGCCAAGGCCATCAGTGAGGGCAGGGAAAGAGTGCCTGTGAGCAGGAGCTGCCTGGCTCCACGGGAGATCTAAACCAGGCCCCAGGGTATGACTTCCAGGACGGATTTGCAGACAGGTTTTTCAGCACCTGTTAACAACAGTGGCCTTAGAATACTGCTGAAGGGATTGGGCCCCAGGCCCGGGTGCTTGGGAACCAGATTCCCATTTAACCCTCTAACAAGTCTGTGAGGCAGGTAGTCTTACTCTCACATTACAGATAAGGAAAAGGGGCCACAGGGCTTACACGGCTTGCCCAGAGACAGCACAATCCGTACCCTGTTCAAAGTGTTGTCAGCACACCTAAAATAAGAAAGGTGTGTGGGGTCAGGGGGAGATTGGAGAGGCCCCTGAAACAGATTCCTGCCTAGACTGCATCTCTGTTTTCCTTTTAGGATTTCTGGACCCATTATTGTCATATAAAAATGAAGAGGGGAAGTGCAAGGGAGAAGGGTTAGATGTTTGTCCACGGCCCTTCCAACTTAGGCATCGCTTATCAGAAGCCGCTTTGTACTGGAGAGCCAGAGTCCCTGTGGAAAAGCCATCTGGCCCAGGAATCCTGGGGTGGATGGGGTGGGCGTGGTCTGCAGTATCCCCCACCACACACACCCCCCTCCCCGCGCTCCCTCAGTCTCTGTAAGAGGCCAGCCTCAGTGGATATCTGGTGGGTTCTGGGAAATAAAGCCCCTGAAGTACTTAGCTTTAGCACTTAACCCATGTCGGTGGAATGGGATGCAGCACCATGGATGTTTGACTGGGTTTCCTTAGGAGTCCTCTTCTGAGATTCCCTGCAGTTGACAAGGAAAGTGCTTATTTCACTTCACTCTAATCCTAGTTTGGGGAGAATGTTTAAAGCTCTCTTCTTTTTTTTTAAGCATAAGCAGTAACTTTGTTTTACCAATGAAAATACACTCATATGCATAGGTTACCCATATGTGCAATTTTCCCATTCCTTAGATATATGTCAACACACCCTGCCTTCCACTATATCACCTCATGTTCTTCATCATTGTCCAGAAGGCTCCGCCATCATTTGTACCCCCTCCCCTTCCCTGTTGGTAACCTCAGTCAAATGTCCAAGGGTTGGTTTTATTTTGTCTGTTCCTTTGTTTTGTCTATTTACAGTCCACCTATGAGTGAGGTCATCTGTGTCTGTCTTTCTTCTTTTGACTTGTTTCACGGAGCATCATCCCCTCTAGATCCATCCATGTTGATTCAAACGACAGGATTTCATCTCTTCTAAGGGCTGTGTAGTGTCCATTGTGTATATGGACCACATCTTCTGTATCCATGACATTGGGCACTTTAGGTAGTTTCCAGGTCTTAGCTATCGAAAGCATTATCCTTTTTAACTATTTCTGAAAGAGGAGGGTTTATGTCCTGGCTCCCTGAATTTCTTTTCAGGGTTTTGCGCTAGTGTTTTTAGGAGGGAGGAATTGGGGTTCCACTTTCAGATTCTGATTAGAATAATACTGTTGGAAAATTTTTAGTTGTTGAAATCCTCAGGGTTCATCAACCTTTTTTTTTTTAAAGAATGAAATAAAATTTAAAACATTTTAAACTTTTTGTAAAAAGATGAGTAAGTAGAGAAGTCTCCAATAGTCCCACTATTTTAACACTGCAGTTTTTGTGAATTCTCTTATAATTAAAAAATCACTCCTCTAGAACTCTTTATTAAAAAGATTTCTTATTTAGAGGCAGGAGTGAAGACAAGTAGGCAGACAGACAGACAGTCGGGGATAGAAGAGTAAGAAGCATCTATCTATCCATTTCCTTGTTCATGCTGATTTCTCCTGCTCCCCAGTGGTGAACTCGGGTCCTTAGACTTTACGTGGATTATGCCATCCAGAGCCACAGACTTAACCACTGAGCCACCAGGGTGTATACGCTTTATAACTTTTATACCCTGCTTTTCTTACTTAATATTTATCATTTTCTTTAAAATTTAGTTTAGTGTTTTTTTTTTTCTTTTTAAAGAAGAGTATAGACAGAAATTAAGGTGAATAAGTAGACAGGAAGTTAGAGAAATGAGGAAGAAGCAGTTTATTTGACTTAGGTACTCATCTTGGTTGACCTTGGGACATGAACCTGGTTCCTTGCCATGTATGTGGACTGTGCCAGCCAGAGATGGCACACTTAGCTGCTCAGCTACCAGAGTGCTTCTAAAATTTATCTAGCTCTAGAATGAAGACTATATTCTCTTTTCTCTGGATCAGAAGGTACATTCGAGTGAGTGTAGGTGATTATTTTGCATGCTGGAACTGGAAACTTGAACATGAACTGTTATTACTATTTTCTCCCTCCTGAATCTTCTAAAATTTTTTTGGTATGTTTTTATACAAATAGGTATGAGTATTCTTCAGGAAAAGGATGACATATTTTTGGATCTGAAACAGAAGTTCTGGAACACATATAAGGTAAAACACACCTTTGAAAATGCAGTCAAGATCTTTTTGTATATTTGTAAAATTAAGTATGTTTTAATCAAATATTCTCAGATTAGGGCTTCAGTTGGTTGGTTCAATGGGATGCTGTTTTAACAGAGAACTCTTAAATTTATTTTGATAGATGCAGGAGAAGACTTTAAGCAAGTCTGTGCTTTCAGTGTCAGTACTTAACATCCATACATGAGTGAATTTTAGTCAGTGTTCCCAATGACTTCTGATATTCCAGTTTATTTAGTGAATTTTTGAAGGCAATGAAGTTATTCTAGAAACAGTAGAACATGAGTGGCTCAATGCAGCCATCCTCACATTCACAGCTAATGTTTCCAAGTTGCATTCTGTTGAGTACCCATGAGGGGAACCTTCTTCATATCGCAAAGGTATTTACAGAGAACGATGATGTTTCTCAGAGTTATTGCTAGGGGTGTAGAAAGGCACCTGTTATACTGTTTGTTCAGTAGAAATATGCACAGTACTGTCCAACAAATATTTATTCGTTTATTCAATGAAAATTTCTCGAACACTGTCCTTAGACCTGCCAAAATCAGGACTGCTTTCCATTTCTGACCTAGAATATGTTTGATTCTGCTAATCACAGATCCTGGGCTTCGCATGTGCCTGGTTCCCTAGGAAAAGCAGTTCAAGCCACATCCAGCTGTTGTTCGAACTGCTTCTAGCATCTTCCCTGAAATAGTACCAAGTGCCCAAACCAGCACCACCCACCTGATGATGGGAGGCAAAGGTTAAGGAGGGGAAGCCGTAAGTTTTCCCTGAGCTCCAGTACTTGTTCAAGGAGAAAGAGGTTTCTGAACTCTTCTCTCCCACTTGTTCCTTTACATATTTCTCTTACTAGTAGGAACTCAGGGATGCGCACTTTTTCATTGGTTTATCATTGATTTCTGTGTTTATTTATTTTTGGTGCTTCTGTGTCCCAGATTTGGCCAGTGATTTTGTCTATGTCCTTATGAAATCCCCCCACTTCTTTCTTGTAAAGGAAAGGTGCAGGAATTGAGAGGAGGAAGAAGGCTTTATTTTATTTAGTTGTTCGTGCTGGTTGTTCCCCTGGAACCTGGGTCCTTGGTGTGTATGCGGACAGTGCTCCTCGAGGCAGTTGAACTAGACCTAACCTCGACTCTACCAGGGCATGCCTGCCTCATTCTATTTTTTTTTTTTTTTTCTTTAAATTTTTGGCATAGCAAGATGTTTCAGGCTCATCTTATACCTTGCACCTGCCCTGGCCCTGGAATCAGCCATTTTTGTCAGGAGTCCTTTCTCCTTTATTGGGGAAACTGTATGGAAGACCAAAATCTGTGCTAGATGAAGTTAATTTCTGAAAGAAAAGATTGGTGTAAGAAGTAAAGCCATGGGTGCACCTTATGGCTCAGGCACCTAGGGTGCTGGTGTGGAGACCCAGGATCTGGGTTTGAGACCTGAGGTTGGTGTGAACAAAAAAATAAACAAGTAAATAAAGATACTTCTTTAAAAACAAAAATGCCATGATTGAATTATTTTAATTTTTTCACCATTATGTTTAAGTAGCAAATTCTTAATGAGTATATACTTAAATACTTGAAAGTATTATTTAAATACTTTAGTGCTTATTATAAACACTGTATTATAGTGTTTATTATATTTATTATATTATAGTGTTTGTTATAATTATAGTGTTGAGAAAATAAAAATTCATAAGAAGGAAAATAATGACACTGCTTTTATAAATTAGTTGAATGCCACCTTTAAAGATTACCTGGAAACTTCTGGTTTAATTTTTTTTTTTTTTACAAAATTTACATAGTAAGACCTCTATCTTTAAAAAATCAAACTCTCCTGATTTTTTTTGGTCAGAATGCACACATTAATATCTATTAAAGAAAAATCTAAAATATTTTGTACCACATAAAAATGTCAGTTCAGCTAATTCTGTAGCATGAATTAATTTAAATATGGTGTTAGCAAATCATTCCATAAAGAATGGTTTAGTATATAGAGTTTTAAAGATTCAATGATGATCCTTTAATAAATACATTCCTATACCATTACTTTGATCAAACAGGAAAATTGCAACATATAAATATATGTTGTTACTTTTAAAGTAGTTGTCTTCCAGAATTGGTACTGGTTCTGGTAGATGTCATTCTGGGCCTGTGAAGATAATAAAATGTCTTGTACATTTTCACAACTCCCCACCCTGCCCTGCTTTGGAGACCTTATATCATCTCATTTAATCAGCTTAGTCTGAAATGAAATATCCCTTTGCACTCTACCTGCCTGTTATTTCTTAATCTCTTGCAGAATGGGTTGGGTTTTGCTGATTAAAGGTGTCTAATAAAGTTTTTCTTTATTTCCAGAGTGGTCTGATGTACTGGCCTTTTGTCCAGGTGAGTCACAAACAACTCAGAAGCACCCCCACGGCTCTGGTTTCTGCAGAACCCTAACAGCCTCTCTCTGTTGCAGCTGACCAACTTCAGCTTTGTCCCCATTCCCTGGAGAACAGCGTACACAGGGCTGTGTGGTTTTCTCTGGGCCATCTTCTTGTGTCTTTCCCTGCAAAGCAGCAATGGCACGTTCAAGTCAGCTTTTACTGCCCTTCGTAACAAGAAGGCTGATGAACTTGAAAGGCCTCCAGAGAAATGAGAAGCTCAGGATTCCCTGAATCGCTGCATTTTTTTTCCCTTTAAATGCAGTAGCCTGCTTGTGGATAAAATAGTCGACTTAAAGGAAAGGTACAGGCAGGTATCAAGGTGAGTAGGCAGGCAGACAGAGAGAAGAGGAAGAAGCATTTCATTTATTTAGTTGTTTATCTTGATTTTTTTCCCCCCTAGCCCCTGGTCTTGAACCTGGGTCCTTGGGATGTGTGTGGACTATGTTCAGCCAGAGGCAGGGAACCTAACCACCACATCACCTGCCACACTGACCCAATTGTTTTTTAATTATCAATGATAACTTAAAATTATATTCTGGCTTCCATTTTTGCATTCTAGATCAAAAGTATTACTTCTCCAAGACTCCCTCTTCTCTAACACTTTGGTTAAGACCAACAGCTGTGGCAATAAGCTATTTTGTAATGATTGATATTTCTATTCTGATGTTGATTTAAGGAACTCTCACACTGATTTATACAATTCCCTTCTAAAAATCTCAGGTTAGCTTCTAACTACTTTTGGGTCAGTTTACCTTTTATACTAGAAATAGTTCCTCCAGTAAATTTCTGTTTATGGAATTCAGTCAAGGAGATGATTTAAATAATCAGCTTTCCCCTCAGAATATTGTCTTATAACCTATCGTTATGCTAATACTGAAGTTCTTTAAGTTTATTTTGTATCATCAGAAAAAAATGAGTGGATCATTGGTGTGCCCTGTCTAGAATATATTTGATTGACGTCTTCTACCTTCATAATTTCTTAACTATTTTTAAGTGATTATTTTCACTTTTGAGCATATTTAGTTGACTAAAGCACCCCATTTCCTAGACATGTGAAGTATACAAAATATTTGACTTCTCAAATTAATATATTAAGGGAAGTTTCTAAAAAATGAGCACATCTTCTTCCTCTAGAAGGAAGAGTTTTACTCCGTAAGCTTCCAGTGAAAAGACCCCAGATTTCACACTGATGTTATATTTTTAAAAATCAGTGCTTTAAAATGAATTTTTATAGGTCATCTTTAAAGTAGACATGAGAAACTGAAGTCTTTGGGATTTACTCAGTTTGTCTAACTTCAAAACCAGTGGGTTAAAAAAATTATTTGATAAGAAGTTTCAGCAAATTTCATCACAATTCTCTTGTTTCCCATAAGTGCACAAATTTAAAGCTATGAAGCTCTGAAATATTAATAAATGTGTCTTGAGAATTTATATTCAAGATTAAATTAAGGACATGTATATCTCTACATTTAAAGCATGTAACATAATTTGTAATATAAATTTAAGTCAACTAATTTCTAAGTATATGAGTTATTTGATTTCAATAAACTATTTTACATTACTGGGAAAATTCTAAGGAGATTTCTAGGTTAGTTCTAAAAAAGTTTGTTATTTGCATTGTTTTAAAAGCAATTCCTGCAGAGAAAAGCTACTTTACAATGTATAAAACACATTTTTGCGTTATAGTGGTACACCCAGAGGAACTGTGATGAGTACTACCTGGTCTTTTAGATGAACTTCAGAATTATTTTTATATGATGGAAGAATACTGTGTGCATTTTCTATAAAAATGCTGGGGAAAATACACCTTGTTTATACTGTCAAGGGAACAAAAGCTTATTTATAAAAGTTAGTGGATGGTCCTCTTTACTCACCAGTGTGTTGCTGTGTACTGGACAGGATATCTAGCAGGTATTCTGAGTTTTTGCCAAGAAGACACTCTGCATTTTTATACAAGAATAATTTTGTGTTTTAGTGTGAGAAATGGAACTTATTTCAAGTAGCATAGTATTTGTTCTAAGATGCTGCCATTTTTGTTAAAACACACTTTCAGCCTTCCAGGGTTTAGAACAGAGCTCTGCTTGCGTTATCTAACGTTTCTTTATGTCACTGTGTGTTGACTACCATGTTATTTTCCCCTGGTTGCTCAGGCAAAGGGAGACTGGATTTTCAGAACACATTTCCCAATACCTGTAGGAAACGAGAGCGATATGAAGGATATCAAATGTATTAAAAAAAGACAGCAACCTACGGAATACTGATTTCTTTTGTTTTTCATGTCTCCTCATCTGCTCCCATCCCCTTCTGGATCAAAGTACTGATTTCTGACTTGAATTCATTTGCTTGAATTCAGGGATCATGGCTCCTGTCCTGGGTCCAGGCCTTTGGGATATTTACTCTTTGGTCCATCCCCAGGCTACTTTCCAGTTTGCCTTCTATTCAGACTCCCTGATTATCAACAAGTGATCATAGCATTGGCCATCTACCAGCAGGAAGCTGGCTTCTTGGCACTGCTGCCTTGAAGATCAAGAGCCTGTCCGAGTCTTGTCCATTTGGACTCTTGGTTTCCAGGCACAGAGATACACCTCTTAACCAGATCACTGAAAAATTATTTCTTAATTCAGGAGTGGTCTTTTCCTTCTGCACAGATGAATGTAATTGCCCTTATAGTCCATCAGTATTACCACAGCTAGCTAAAATAACTTTGACCCTGATGGAAATAATCAACAATATTATTAAATGGTTGCTGTAGAGAGTAAATGAAAGGACTGGTAACCGGGTTCTCAGGATATCTGGTCCAAACCATTATTAGATGGAAAGTGGTCAATAGACGGTTTGAGTATTACTCAAGTGATGACACTCAGCTAAAGGTTAGTGGCATGAGTGATAGGTACTTTGAAATCATGGAACCCCCGCAGGGTAATCTGTGGACTCTTGGAGATGCCTAAGCCAGATCTTTGAAGGAAGGAAAGTCACAGGCTCTACAAGTCTGCGACCTAGTGTGATGGTAGGACCAGATGAGATCTTGAAGGAAAAAGGCATGTCAGCTCTAACATGGAGGGGAAGTTCCATTGACCGCTCCTCAACTCTGATCAATGTGGGTGACTCTCTCCAGCTCATTGTAATGAACAAATGACATCATTTAGAAATTATCAGTCCTTTTCATTTCTTGGTAAGTTGATAAAAATCGTCTCATCCTTAGTTTGGTGAGGGAGAAGTAGGCAATATGAGAGTTTGTGTATATTCAAAAATTCTCTAATACCAAGTTTACAAGTGGCATGTAAAAATCTTTTTTTGTCAGATTCCTGTATTTTCCCTCAAAATCTCAGGTGATCAGTGTTCAGAATAATTATTTGCCTATTCCGCATTCAAGGAAATTTGCCATTTGGGTGTTCATAACAAATGCAGGGTGCTTGAGGATAACATAATTATGATCTTACTTGTATTGATCTTTGAGTCAAAATAAGACGATTTAATGAATGGGAGGAATTACTGCCAGTCAAAGATATAGTTCCAAAGAGGAAAACATTTTCACATTCTAGTGTTCATATTTGCAATTTTGATTTTTACTACTTTGAAGAAAAACCTGTTCTCTTTCTTTTGTAATAAAATCTATAAAGAGATTTATTTCACTGGTGTCTAAATAGGGCCACCAGACCAACTATGTAAAACAACCAACCAAATGAAATATGGACAGTCTCCTTAATTGAGTCAGGTTACCCAGATCTCCAATCCATCATTGCTATATACTCTGCTTTTCTTCCAAGGACCATCATCCTTTAGGTTTCATTTGAAGCTAATGAACAATATTTTTTGATAGGTGGGCAGTTTGCTTTTAGTTCAGTGGAATTTTATGTGAATTTCTACAGTATTTGCTGCAGCAAGTTATATGCAAACATGTTAATAGCTTCTGAAGGCAGCTTTTGTTAAAATGAAATTAGGTTCAACTTATGAAAGTTTTAGAAAAAAAAAGTTTCATGGATTTTTGTGCCTGATAATTTGACTTTGCATTGGCTACATTTAATCCAGCTCATCTTGTAATGTTTAAAATCAAATAACACAGCATGCAATTAAAAAATACTTGAAAATTTTTCTTTCAGTAATGTCAATGACCAATAAGTGGAGTGGGAAATCTCAAGTTTAAAGGTAAAATATTTATTTGGAGTTGAAAGATAAAGAACAGAGGAAGAAGAATAGTGTACGGTAGCTAACCAAGTAAATAGAAGAATGTAATAACGGAGTAACATTCTTTTACTATATCTAATAAAAACATTTTTCTGGTTCCTTTTTCCTTTATAAGTTGATCTTTGCTTAAATGAATCTTTATTCATCCATTTCTTGCTTCTTTGTCCAATGGCCATATCTAACCCCAGTCTCTTGTCCATCACACCCACATATTATGAGCCCAGAATACTGCAGGAAGGCAGGATGATCACTGAGGTTAGGGACCAGAGCACTTGACTGATTTGACATCGATGCTTTTGAGAAATAGTGTCAGAGATCCTTCTTTGGGTCTTCCCTCTGGGGGAAATTTACGGGGGAGACCCAGCCCTAGAGGGAATTTTGAAATGAGTCAAAACATTTTGGAGGCGGCTTCCATTTGAAATTCGGTTCGTTTTCTACAATTATTAGAAAGTTCATGGAGGCTTGTGCTTGAGGCTTTGACTTGCCATTGACCCACCATATTTAGAGGCCCTTTCTCCTCTCCAGGTGGCTTTCCAGGCACTCTCTCTGGCTGTGGTGTTTTATCTTCTACATTAGTTCTTGTTTCTTTTCCATACCTCCAAGCTCCCGTTCTTGTCTGGTGGCAGATTTAGCTAGATACAGAAAAGTCAGTTCACTTAGCTAATGTTCTAATATGTGGACAGCAGTGGGTAACACAAATTACTGTGGCTGGAATTTTAGGAACTAAAGATGGAAGCAGGTGGACAGAAGTGGATGTGTTTTTGGTAGAAGTTTCTGCTGTACTAATTTATTCCGCTGCCTCCCGGCTGAAACCCTCCAGGCACAGACCATCAAAGTGCATTGTAAGCATTCCACAATGCACGGTCGTTAGCTTGTTGGCATAGTTGTATTCCCCACCAGACAGTTTCTGGAGGGACATTTTTGTATCTGAAATGTCCACAGCCTCCAGCATGTGGCAGAAACTGCAACATTCTTACATGAATTAATGTAATTTGTGGATTTCGCCTCTGTTACTTCTGCATCTTAATGGATTTTGAGAAGTCTGGGCCCTTCTCCCATTCATTCGTTTTCATCCCCACATGTTGTCCCTTCTTGAGCTCCACACAGCCAGCCCTTTGCCTCCTCTAGCTCCAGGCCCAGAAACCTGTGTTTCCTTGAGGATGGCTCTGACGTGTGGACTTTGGTTCCCTGGACCAACTTGTATGTAGTTATGGGCCAGTCAAGTTGATGCATAGCATTGACCATCACAAAGGGTTGGTTATTCAGTGGTTTGGACAAGGCCCCAGCTACCGAAATTACATTCAATTCTCAAATCCAATTCAGTTTAGGAGAGCTCGGGAGAGGCATGAAGAGGTGGTTTTCTGAAGGTTAGTTGGTCAGGCATTATTCTGGGTGTCCCTGTGAGGGTGTTTTCCGAGGATCTGAGCAGGCTGTTCTTGTGTGTGGGCCTTATCCAATCATTTGAAATCTAGAATCGAACAGAACTGAAACTGGCTCTTTCTGAGACCCCATCCTGCAGCCCTTTGGAGGGAAATGCCGCCATTAGCTCAGCTGGGACTCCAGCTTGCTGACTCAGGGCTTAGGGCTGTCTTAGGGCTTCCATAACACGAGTCAATTCCTTATAATCAGTCTCTCGCTGTACAGCCTCTTGGTTCTGTTTCTCTGGAGAACCCTCATCCACCCTTGTTAATGTACGTAAGTATTGTACAGTTTGTGCTTCATTCAGTGTGACTGTATGTGATTACCCCTCACTCATAGCTGTCACAGAATTTTGCTGAACATTCCTCTCTGGAATCCCTGAAACCATGATGGGTAGGTGACCACCCACTCCTACGCCACCGTTTTGCTGTAAGACCACACGTCTATCTGACCTAAAAATGGAAATTCAGCCAGGTAGCCAGATAATTGGCAAATAACAGATTTTCTTGCCTACATTTTCACTTTGGGTTGTCAGTGGCTGGGGTACGTGTATTGTGAGTTCTCTGACGTTTGGAGGCTGAGAATTGATTCTGATTGGATTGCAAGCCCTTTCAGAGCTTAACTATCACTGCTTGATGATGCTTCTGAATGAAGGACTCAGCCAGCGTGACCTCTACTTTGAGGTCATATAGCTGGCCAAACACCTGCCGTGTCTGAATATTGCCTTTTTGGGGTTTGTGAGGAAGAGCTGCATTTTTCATTTTCTATTACTTGCATCAGTGCCCTGTTCTTTAAACATGGAGCCAGAAGGTTCTTTTCTCATTTTGGGTGGAAAGTGTTGTAAAAGCCACACCTTTTTAAGTTTAAATTTTATGTATGTATATTAAAATTTTATATGTGTAATATGCAATGTGATTTTGTGTATATGCAGAATAAATGAATTTTTATTGGATAACAGCACATGACTTTGGCTACTTTTCTGTCTTGGTGGTACAAATATTCTGGGAACTGTAAAGGAAATGAGATCTACATCCTGTAATCTTTCCTAATTGTCTTTCCTGCAAATACAAGATTTATGCCTTTGGATTGAGATACGAGTTGTCCTTGTATGTAAATCAGTGTCCTTTGTCACTCACTGTATTCTTTCACATGTGGGCCTATTTCCTCTGTGAATGTATTTTCATGGAGCTAAAAATTTAGAATTGAAATCGCTTCCAAGTGACTTCTCAAAACCTCTTTCTGAGCATAAGTAGAAAAATGCAGTGTGAAGCTTCTTCCTATCAATACCAAGGAGGCAAACTTGAGCTTCAAAGTCAAGGTACTGAAGCTGCCTTTTCCATCATCTGCTCACATGCCTCTAGTAATCTTGAGCCCACTTATTTTGTTTCTGTTTTAAATTCTTCCCTAGTGGCTTGACTGAAATTAATTTTCCTGAACACATTCAATGAAGGAACTGAGAAGACATATTTGAAAAACATATTGAATGGTCTGGAGTTGCATTCATCTACCATCTATCCTGTATAGGGACATGTATGTTCCTGTATGTTTAGGAATATATATGTGTGTATATATATATATGTATGTATATATGTGTGTATCTCCATCCATGTCTCTAGGTAACTTTAGATCTTTCGCTGGAGATCTTTTCTGCATTTATGATATCTTTAGGTCTCTTTCTGGTGTTTCAGCATTGTAGTCCAACTGCTATGGCTAGAATGAGAATAGGAAATAGTTGTCAGGAAGGTCATTTGGAGTATAAAATGGAATTCCTTCCTGCACCCAGCACTTATCATTTAATTCTACAATTTGAATGAGATAGAACCAATGTAATCAAGATTTAAGTAGAGTTCAAACTTCAGATTTGTTAAAACTGTGCATTTTTTTATCTGAATCCCTTCTGTGTAATACTGAAAAGTGACAAATTGAAATAAAATTATAAAGCCAAAGTTAAAAACTCTTATTCCCTTATAGCTTCGATAATAATTCTCTACAGTGCAGATTAGGAAACTTTGCAGGGCAGGGGGATGTGTATCTGTAAACATTATTGTCAATTTTATCTTTTAATTTTTTGCTGCTAAAGTAAAATAGGGAAAAAAATCAGTTTATGCATGGGTTAATGCCAGAGAGAATGTTTAATAATAGAGGACTTAATAAAGGGACATGAAGTATTAAATTAATATACTGAACAGTGAGACAAACTCACAAGGCAGAAATTATAATTTGTCAAATTTTTTTTCAGACTGATTTCACTCCGTCATGATACATAATTCTAAAGCAAATCATGATTTCCAGGCTTTGGGCTAATAATACATTTGTGAGAATAGTAGAATTGCCTGCAGGGGGTTATGTGAAATATTTGAATAGAATTAATGATTGCAAGTAGATTCTTTTCTCCTCTGGGAGAAGTTATAAAAGCAATATATCTCTCTTGAGTTATTTCTCAACAGTTTGGAGCAATCATGCTTTTACCTAAAGAAAGCAAGGGTTTTCACTATTAAAAAAGTATGAAATAGTAAATTGTAAGGCTAAGCTAGAGGAGGCGATTTTTAAAAGAGAAGATACAGAAAGAATGATGGCCACGACGGACAAATGTTAAAAGCCAAAGCCAACAATTTATGATTTTCCACTATGTTTCTCCTGCCTGCCCTCTCCCTCTCTTCAGAAGGATAACTTCATTTAGGGTGCTGAGCCACATGCGGGGTCTGTTGCTGGAAATCGAACATGCAAGCGCTGGGAATTGCCTTGTAGTCCCTGGGTGTGGACGGAGGCTGGTGTTGCCTTTGGCCCTCACCTGGCTGCCACCCTTTGCAGGTGAGGTTCAGTACCGTTCCAGCAAGGCTGACGCAGCTCCTCTCTGAGCTGTCCCTCCAGACCTGGTTTCATTGGTTCCCACCCAGGGACCTCTCACCTTGGTTCCTTGGTTTACTTGTCACCTCCTCTGTTAAGGACTATCTCTCAGGGCAGGGCGATCAGACTCTGCATTTATTCTTCACAAATCTATTCGTCATTGCTGAACCTCGATGCCCTGAGCCCTTTGGGACTTGACTTTAAATACTCAACACTAAGTTCTTGACCTTATGAGTTTTATTAAAAGATATCTTTCCATGATGCGTTTCCAAAGCCTATTTTGAAATCCAAAATTTCAAAATCAACGGATTTCTGGGTTCTCTGCCCACCCCCAACCCCCTCTGAAGGAAAGGTACAGGCAGGAACAAATGGAACTACCTCGGGCGAACTAAACCACTAAGCCGCCAGGGTATGCTTATCTGCTCCTTTTAAAACCATATCTTCCTTTCCCTGAGCTGTTTCCAGGCTGGGGAAGCAGTCAGTAGACTATAAATGGTAGTGGGGAACTAAAAAATAATTCACATAGTACTCACTGCTTACTCATTCATGCATCCATTCATTCAACAGATAGTTATTGAGTCGAGTGCCTACTTTATATTTCAAAGCCCAGCCCCAACTCCTTCGCCAAAAAGTCACACTGCCTGCCTGCACCACATTTATTTTCATAGGATTCTCAGAGCGTTTGTAGTCAGTACCCCACAATTTAGCACTTAATTATATACTATTTTGTATTGTAAGCACCTCACATATAATCTCTCTCAATTACATCGAAGCTCCTTGAAGTGAAGGAATATGTTTTATTTTTCTTCTGTATCCCTTCAACTCAATGCCTTGCCCAAAAGAGTTCATGAAATAACTGTTGGGTGATTTCTGTGCAAATGCGTAGTGACAAGTCATTACTGGACTCATGCACAGACACCTCCTGAGCTGAAAAAAAGCAGATTTCTTTGATTCTGTGAGCTGGTGCAAGGAGTAATATGCCTTGAAACCCTGAGCATGGAGAAGAAAGGATCAGGAAGTTGGATGGTGGAAATTAAGATCTAGGGTCATGGTTCTTTTATGAGGTGACTTCACCTGCCAGGTAGGATTGCCAGATTCAGCAAATAAAAATACTGGATGCACTGGTATTTAAATTTCAGATTAAGAATAGATTTTTTTTTTTTTTTTTTAGCGTAAGTATGTCCCCAAAGTGACATTTGGGGTGTACGAATAAGAATTTCTTGTTTATCTGACATGTAATTGAAAGTTCTATATTTTATTTGGCAACCTTGACCCCAGAGGCTACTGGTCATGTCTGAAGACATTTTTGGTTTTATAGCTGGGAGTGGGAGGTGCTGCTGGCATCTATCTAGTAGGTAGAGACCAGGGACATTGCTAAACATTCTGCATATACAAGACAACCCTTCCCCCTCACATGAGAATTATCTGGCTGTGAATGTCAATTATACTAAGTCGAGAAACTGTTCTGCAGGATATAAAGATCCTAGTTTCAGGCTATCTTATTTTTGGGTAATAGAAGGACAATGCTTTGGGTATTTGATCTTTTCAGGGGTTTATAAGGATGTATGAAACCTTGAAATGTGTGTGTGTGTGCAAATATATCTGTATATACACACATAGGTATTAATTAATAAAGATCTCAGGAAATGAAAAGGAATACATTTAAATGTCTTTAAAACATAACATCTACCAGTCATCTGTAGTTATATATATATATTACGTTAATTATATCAACTATATGAAATGTAATGTGAGATGTGAGTGCATTTTGATATGTTTGATCCTGTATTGGTAATTTTCTCAAAGAAAGTGTCAAACCCTTTGAAAGGATTTCACAAAGGTTTAAAAATAACCCTGCTAAAGTCAGGCAGAATCCAAAATGTTGCTTCTGGATTGGTGCCCGGAGGCAGAAGGTGAGGTTTTGAGATGTGGAGGTTGACATATCCAAGGTCGATTTAGATGCAAACACAAAGCTGAAAGGATAATCAAGAGCAGAAATTAGAGGCAAAGGAGAAGAAAAGAAAGAAGCCTTTCTGAACTAACATGAATACAAAATAATTTGTTCTAAAGTGCAAAAAAATCCTACCTTCTTTTTCCGGTGGCGAGATCAGTGAGTCGTCTCAGGGGACTCCTCCGAGGCTCACTTTTCCAGGCTTCTCTATCTCACTCCCAGGGAGCGCCAAGGCTCTTACAGTGTCACAGGCCCTGCCGGGACCCCTGCGTGACTTTCGTTCCCATTCCTATCACTTCCCTGTGCTCCTCGCATTCTCCAGGCACATGGCTGCTTTAAGGGACACATTAGTTATCTATTGCTGTGTAACAAATTGCTCCGAAGTGTATTTGAAACAGCAAATACATTTATTATTTGACAGTTTCTGTGTGTCAGAGGTAAAGGAGTGGTTTTGGCTCAGAGTCTGATGAGGTTACAATCAAGATGTCAGGTGGGGTTGCATCCATGAGGAAGACTTGCCCGGGGATGGAGGATCTGCTTCCAAACTTGCTCACGTGGCTGCTGGTGGGAGACTCAGTTCCTCACCGCATGAAACTCTCCACCGCGAATCCCAACATGGCTTCCTCCAGAGTGAGATCTCAGAGAGAAAGAGCACTTAAGTGAACAGCAGCTGCCTCTTATGATTGAATCTTGAAGTCACACACTTTGTCATCTGCCACATTCTCTTCTAAATCCAGTCCTCACAGGTGACTCCAAGAGGCTGAGGTCACTGGGGGTCATGTTGGAGAGTGGTTACCACAGGTCTTTGGCTCTTCATGATAATCTCATGGCCAGTTTCCTCAGCTCCTTCCATTCTTTGCTCAAATGTATTTCTCAGTAAGGTCCACCCCCACCAGTCTGGTTATAATTGTCATCAGTCTTTCCTCTTACACACTCTCAATCTTCCTTCCTGTACTTTGCTTTCTTTTTCTGTGACACATAGTGTCTTCTTCTTTTAAAAAAGTTTAATACTTATTGAGTCACTTTACAAAATAATAGAAACCCCTATGAGCAGCTTCCCCATTCTACTTTTCTATCTAATTTACTTAGTATACTTACTGCTTGTTGTTTATCTCCATCTTTCTCTCTTTTCAAACTCCAGGAGGACAGGGTTCTTTGTCTAGTTTGCCCACTGGTGTATCCCAAACTCCCAGAGAAACACCTGGCATGTAATGGGTACTCCATAAATATTTTTAATTAAATGAATGAAGACCATTAAGCAAATAGATATTTAAAAATTGATTTAAAAAATTTGGGGAGCAAGCCTTGGTGGAATAGCAATTAGGTCAATTGCCTCCAAAGGACGCAAACCACATACCCCTGGGTTCAAGTCCCAGTTCCAGGGGAGACAGCCAATGTGGACAACTAAAATGAAAATAAAGCAAAATGCTTCTTCCTCTTCTCTCTTCCTGCTTGCTTGCCTACTTGCCTTCATTCCTACCTGCACCTTTCCTTAAAAAAATAAATAAATAAAAAAGTTCCTCAAAAGGAAAACTCAAACCTAACACATTCAACCTGCAGTATTGAAGAAGATAGAAATGGGAGATAAACTAAAGACTCATGCAAGTGAGACTGTGCAGAGACTAATACATACTGCTGATGGGAGACTAAATTGAAACATTCTCTTTGTAAAGCTGTATGTGCCACCAGCTATAAAGAAGGCGTAGCTTCTATCATAGGAATCAGACACTTGGGAATTTATCCTAAATAAATAATTCAAAAGAAAAAAAACCAGAAATTTATTACAGTATCATAACAATGAAAATATGAAACAGCGTCCAAGGCTAAGTGAATGGTGCATTAAGCCAAAGAAATAGCACGTACCATAGAAAATGACAAGGAGGAAAATTCAAAGAACTCTGGGAGGACAAATCTATGCAGTGATACAAACAGGGCAAAACTAGAACTAGGTTGAGGAATAAGAACAGGGCTTGGTCCTTTCTTGTGCCCAACTATAGGATATTCTGTCATCTGAGCAATTCTACTTGAATGGGAACAGTTCTGGTATGGAGGAGAGGTGGGCTAGGAGACCGGTGGGGTCATTGGGTTTTTTATTCATCCTTCATCCTAGTAGTTGTTGATTTGAGCCTCTCCTTATTTTTCAAAGTAGGACTCCAAAACATCATCTCATAAAGTGAAATGGACATTTTTGTCATTGTCTAGTTAAAACCAGTAAATCTAGACAGCATGTCTGGGAAATTCCACTTGTAAAGAAAGATTTGGACATTAAGCAACAGATGATTTGTCACGATGGGATGTTTGTTCTCTCACTATAGGGTGTGTTGGCAGGGTGGCCTTTCAGAGCCTGCACACTTTCTTCTTCCCTGTCTTTCATGAAGGTCGTAGTTGGATGGTCACATTGGCACATTTTACCCAAAGCATAAACAGCAGAGACATGGAAGCAGAGAATTAAATCTTTGCAATAATAGAGCAGATGAGACAGTGACTTGGATGAAATATTTGTTGACTGGATAAACAATAGGTACCACCTGAAATCTGTGTTCAAGAAATGAGTAAAAGAAGTCTCCTGAGGTTTAAAAGAAAACAACCCTGCTAAGTCTGCCATATTATCCGCATTTCCAAGCAAATATTTACCCATAACATGGCTGCACACACTGCCAGCAGGAGCCATAGCAACTCAGGTAGTAATTCTTGTCTTAGTCTGATTAGAAGTAAATATGACTGAGGACCTGCAAGATGGAGACAAGCTTTTCAAGCACAGGCTTTTGGCTGAGGGAAATGGGCAAGCAGCCCATGGATTTGGTGATGAGCTAAGGAGAGATGCTGCTCAGATTACCTTACTATTTTTCAAGACCTTAATTTTATTTTCCTCTCTATAAACGCGAAAAGCAGGTGCTATTTAAAAAAGTGTTTTTCTCTGCTGTGCTAGGTGTGAGGTTATGAGCAGTGTGAGGAAAAGCACTTTTTAAAAGCCCAGCATCATTCCACATATGGTTAGTGAGAATGAAGAGCTTAGAAAAAGTCAACAGAGGCTTATTCAGCAGTAAACTCGGTATAGTTGCTTCCATTTTTTTTAAACTGTCACATTCTTTTTTGCCCTGAGTGGATAAAATTATGAAATTGCTGATATTCTAGCTGGATAGTGATAAATGAATGGCCACATCTTGTTCATAGAAT
Source organism: Solenodon paradoxus (assembly GCA_004363575.1). Classification (NCBI taxonomy): domain Eukaryota; kingdom Metazoa; phylum Chordata; class Mammalia; order Eulipotyphla; family Solenodontidae; genus Solenodon; species Solenodon paradoxus. The sequence goes on from RJWH01005492.1 coordinate 23,959, forward strand.
GCTGGCACCCACCAGGTTTGAAAATTTGGAACATTTTACATTAAAAACCTAGGTTTCCAGCCTCTCTTGAAAAACTAGACCATCTACTGATTATAGGGGGCTGGAGGGGATGAGGGGAAAGGTAGCAGTGAGGCACGCTGGAACTCTGGTGGCGGGTATGGTGCAAAATATAGACCGAGATGAGATTTCAATCTCCTAAGTGGAATTTCGCATTTTGAACTAAAGAAATAATAAATATTATTATTAAAAATAACTGGACAATCTGCATAATTGAAAAGCAACATTATGGTGCTTGCAAGTTGTTCACGGTATGTATAAATATGTCACTTTTTTTCAGATCATAGTGATACCTCTGCCTCCACTGGATGGTTCACTGTTGTCACGTGAGACACCCAATCTCCAGGGGCTTGCCCATCCTGAGCTCCCAAACTCAAGGAAGTACCTGGGGGTGTTGGGGCCAGAAAACAGAGCAAAGTCGAAGTAGGAGCTGTCAGAACATCAATGACACCAGACCCAGGGCACCTGGCAAAGGCCACCGTGTGAAAACCGTGGGACAGTGTCTGTGACTGTTCACTTCCCAAAAAACAAGACAGACACAGTGATGAAGTTAGAGAGCAAAGGCTGCAAAGCAATCCAGTGACACTATAAACTCGCTTGTGTCAACTGCTTGAAGCAGTGCTGTGTATGAACCCAATAAATAGGTGGAGGGCAGGATGGTCTGGGCCTTCAGTCCGAGAGAGACCGTGGGCCTCCTGACCCCAGCTCTCTGTCATCTCACTCCCTTGAGTTTCTCAATCTCCTGCAGTGCCCTCTTCCTGCAGCTCCTGCTCCCAGGACCGAGCCCAGCACGGGCGTCTAGCAGATAGAGACATGAGTTTACTCACAGAGGAGTGCCAGCAAGAATTCGCCAGCGAGAGGTGTGGGTGATGGCCCTCTGGTCCAAACCCACAGCCCAGTTCAGTCAGTAGAGTGGTTTTCTAAAGTTGAATCTAGAGGCAGCCGTATCTTGCTGGTGTACACTGTTATGAGTCGAGCTGCAGCGTTGGCACAGATTACCTTGAAAATAAGCATTACACGCTGAAGAGTAGAAATAGTCTTGGGGAACAGCAGCAGGGAGTATCTGGGCATGTGTTCTTCTCTCCTCATCACCACCGCCCAAGCCAGGAGATTGCCTTTGGGGCCGTGAGGAAGAGGGTGACTGCAACGAACCACCGTGAGTCAGCAATCTCTCACGAGTGCTCCGTAACTGACTTTACCCACAGCTCTAGACTTCATACCCTCTGTCTTTCAATCTGCCCAGTGTATTTATTTCCATTTCCCACCTAGCTCCTGTAGGCATTGAATTTGCAGTACACACACACATATATATGCATATGTATTTTGTTTATTTATTTATTTTTTGAGGAGGAGGAAGAAACACTTCATTTTTATTAATTGTACACCTTGGTACATCTCGAGTCCCTGGGATGTATGTGGACTGCACTTTGGCAGGAGGCAGTTGACCAAATCACTACTCCTCCAGAACACACCAACCGACCTTATTTTCAGCACTTAGAATGCTGGAAAATTTATGAGAAAAAAAGAAGCAGAGAAAAAAGTTATTATTATTATTTATTGGAGTTACTGAACTACTTCGAAGATCCTTATGTCTCGATGCCATGCTAATGAAAGATTAGAAAATACAAGGCACAGATTCTCTTTGTGCCTGAGAGTATATGCCAGGATCTAGAAAGTTATAAACTGCTTTTAGAGCCCTCAGTTATTTTATGATAAAACAGCAGTGTTTAAATCTGCTAAGTGTGGCCCCTTTTTTGATGGTACAGTATGCTGGGACATTGACCAGATGACCGTACGTTATTTATATGCTTAGTTGATAAGGAACATACCACAACCAAATGGCATAGCACCATGAGAAGTGACATAGCACCATGACAACATTTCTTGGTCTATCCGCGGGTGCAACGATGAACCTGTTGGTCAGAGATGGCTCTTTAGCACATGTTATATTAATAGTGGTAACATTTCATGTGGTACAGGGTGATTCAGCTTTTCTCTTCCACTTCTCATGGCAACAACAAATGTCTTCCTTCTGACTCACCATTACCTAGAAGCTACTGCTGACCAAAATGAGACCGGCCATCTTTCCAGCCTCAGAAATCTGGGCTGCTAAAATTTTTCTTAATATTGATTGCTATGCAGGCCATGTAGTTAGCCTGTGTTCCGTGATCTCCGGCTGCTGACAGAGCCAGAGGGGTCAATGAAGCAGCATTTTCTCTGTTATGCAAGCATCATTACATTATAATGAATAGTTAATATTAAATTGGGCTGATGAGTCATATTACCGTAATCCAATATCTCCCTTGCAAAATCCCTGAGGTTTGTACAAAGAAATCTTTTAAATAACAAGAAGAGTGCCTCTCAGCACCTCGGTCTTTATTTACTAACAGTGCAATCCGGGTTGAGGAGCTTAACCTTTCACAACCTCAATTTACCCGGGATGAAGCTTTCACTTGTGAAAGCTCGAAGGTCAGGGCCCACGGTAGGATCAATTTAAAAGAGATTGATTCTTTTGCTTTGTTTTTAAGGAAAGATGCAGGCAGGAATGAAGGCAAGCAGAGGCAGGCAGGAAGAGAGAGGAAGAAGTATTTTATTTAGTTGTTCCTTTTGGTTGTTTCTCTGGTCCCAGGATGCAATCCAGGACCCTTGGGATGTACGTGGACTGTTCTGGCCGAAGGCAGCTGAGCAAACTGCTGCTCTGCCAGGGTGAACCGAAATTGCTTCCTAACGTGCACAAATGACAGAACAAATCAGCCTGCCTCTTGGAATTCATTTTCCTGTGAAGTCATGAATCACGTACTATATGTACACTTCTTAAATAGATTCAAGGGAGGAAAAAGATAGATTTTCTTCCCTTCTGCACTTAAGCCAGGCAGAGAAGATCATGATACTTTACTTAATATTTATTTTCTGAATTGACTGAAGAGTATAGCAGACCTTTAAGATACGGACTGGAATCTAGCTGAACTTTACCCACAGTCTAAAATTTAAGTATATCATACTTGTTTATCTTAGTAATACTGTAGGTCAATAATAGTTTATATGTCTTGGGTTGGATTTATATTTTTTATAAATATAAAAAGTTTAATTTCATGGTACTTAGTGTCGGGCAACCCTCTCTTTTTTCTTATCTATCCCATTCTGATCATCAATGTTGATTTGACAAATATTTAAGCAATCTGTGTCCTGGGTGCTGTGCTGGGCATAAGGGTTTCCTAGGAAAATCATGGAAGGTCTTGCTGTCTGATTATGGTCTGATAGACAGACCCCTCTGTCTCCCAAAGCTGTCATTCTAAAGCAGGGCTGCACAGGTGAATCCCAGTGTGCCTTCTTTCCCTTCACAGGAGCTTTGTCAACAAAAAGTGACAATCTCGTGTTGCTCAGTCCACAAATATTGTCTTTCAAATATCTCTTAGTGCCATCTTTCCTATCTGTGTAATCTATCTATCCATCTTCTCCTGGCTCTGGGTCTCAAATCCAGGTCCTTGGTCTTTACATGACCTGCATTTTAGCCACTGAGCCACATGGGTGTGCCTCTTTTTCTTCCTTTTGATTCTACTGTCTTATTTTGTTTCAAGTCCTCCTTGTTTCTCATGCAGAGACTTGCTACTCAAAGTGTGGTCCACAGATCAGCCCCCTTGACTTCGCTCTGGAACCTCTAAGAATCTCAGAACCTCACTCAGATCTGGATCAGAATGTCCATTTTAACACAATAAACTTCGAGAAGTACTTGTCTATTTTAACAGTAGTGCCTCCTGATGGATGTCCCCGCCTCGAGTTATGTTACCTTCACTGCCCCATCCCATTCTTTCCAGAACCATCAAGGATCTTTAATAGGTACTGACTATATCTCTCCCCAGCTTAAAAGCAATGATCAAAATCAGTGGTCCCTTCGATGGCTCTCTGTGGCCTTCTGAATCATCTCCAAATTCCTTAGACCTAGAAGACAACGTGGCGCTTTTCTGCAGGTCAGTCTCATCTCCTGCTGACCCTTGTCTTGTACCTGCATTGCAGCTTAATTGCAGGGCCAGCAGTTGAGGAAATGAGCTTTAGTGCTGTGCAGACAGGGGTCAATAACCCCTATGTGACTCTGGGAATTTCTCATAACCTCACTGAGGCCACGTTCTTATCTGTTAAACGAAGTAAAGTGTGTGAAGTGGGGAATAATGGAAGCTGTATCATAGGTTTTTTATTTTTATGTTTTTTTTTTTTTTTTGTGTGTGTGTGTGTGTGTGTGTGTTTTTTTTTTTTCCCAGAGGAAGGCAGGCAGGAAGGAAGGAAAAGAGAAGAGAAAAGAGAAAGAAGCATTTTTATTTATTTGTTAGTTTTGGTTGATCCCCTGACTCCGGTTGTAAAACTTGGTCCTTGGGCTTTATATGGTATACACCTCAGTCGCTGGCTTAGCACCTGAGCATTCCACTCTCATAGGCTTTTAATGTGTTCAGAGCCCCCAGTACAGAGCCTGACACAGGAAAAACTCTAAGAAAAATAATCAGTTTTGCTTGAATTCCTCAAATTTCTCAAACTCGCATTTGTGTCTTTGTACTTGCTGTTTCCGTTGTCTTGAAACCTTTTGCCACAAATTGATTAACCCCTACTCATCCGTCAAAACCTAACTCAGATGTCACCTCCTCCAGGAAGCCCCATTTGTCATCCTCATCATTTGAATCAGTGCTCCTGGATGTTTGTTGCTTACCTCTATTAACGTACTTTTCACCGATCCTGGGCTGCATATATATTTGATTAACAACATGGGCAAAGGACCTACTGACAAATGTAATTTGTTTACTGGAGACCCTAGCAATATAAATAAATAGAAGGATTCTTGGTTCAAACCTTTACATTTCTTCTGGAAAAGAAGGAAAACCCCTGCTGGAGTAGGACTTGGGTGCAGTCCACATACATCTCAAGGTCCCAGGTTGGTGTCCCAGGACTGGTGAGAAGAACCAGGATGGATGGATAAATAAAATAAACAAAGAGCTTTCTGTTCTGTTTTCCTGTCTGTCTTTGCTTGCCTTCATTCCTGCCTGTATCTTTCCTTAAAAAAAATTTTTTTTTTCTTCTTATGAAGACTTCTCAGTATGTGCTTAGTGGAATATGGTTTGGAAAATCTAGTAGCTGTTATTTGATAAGGACGGGAACAGAGGGTTATCCAAATCTCAGAGCTTCTAAGCTGCTGATAGCCATCATGTTCTCCTGGGGGGTGGTGTTTTTGTGGTGATTATCTCTATTAGCCCACATTTGCTGTCAAGCATGGAAGGATATTTCCTCCTGGCTGCACGTTGGCATCGAGCATGGTCTCTGGCACAGACAAGTTGCTAACACATATTTGTTGAAAGAGCAAATGTTGGGTGTGGCCTGGGTAGTAGTTGTTAGGTCCGCTGCCTCCCACCAAAGCACAATCCGCATACATCCCAAGGACCTGGGCTCGTATCACAAGCTGGGAGAACAAAGATGTACAGCTAAATAAAAATCAATAGTTAACATTGGTGCACCCTGGTGGAGCAGCAATTAGGTCAATCGCCTCCGAAGGAGCAAGCCACACTCCCAGACTCAGGTTCAAGTCCCAGACCAAGGGGAAACAACCGGTGTGAACAGCTACATAAAATAAAGATGCTTCTTCCTCCTCTGTCTTTCTGCCTGTTTACTTGCCTTCATTCCTACCTGCACCTTTCCTTTAAAAAAAAAAAAAAGAAAATATTAATTAAATATTGCATTGTCCAGAGGAGAGATCATTTGCAGCCAAGTTTGTTCAATGACAGTCGAAGTAGAGAGGGAGGCATAGACTCTAAGTTAATACATTTAGATTCACCTGGGTAATAGTAGCAAGATTTGTAGGTCAAAATGCAAATGTTCTGACTTAATGGCTGGTTGGAACCAGGGTGTCAGCATTTGTGGTGGAAAGTACAGAAGATGAACTTTGGAGGCAAAGAATGGAAATTGAAGTGCTTCTCAGTGGATCTGTTCAACGGGAAGCTGCATGCACTCAACTGGGAGCAGAGGCTGTGAACTTTTAGCTCCTCTTCACTTGTTTTACTATTACTTAGGCCAATCCTTTTCCAGAATGTTCTGGACCTGCATAAGTGATGACAGAAATTGGAGAGGTGGAGATTGTAAGTACTTACTATGTGTGAACGTATACATCCCCTTATGAAGAAGATCCAACGAATTTGTTTCCTGGATGGAGCAGTATCATGAAGCATCTAGAAATTTCTGCTCCATATATACAGGCTGCTGCTGCATCCATTCCACACGAAACATCAGATGAATAGCCGACAGAAGTTGTGTTGGAATTATCTAAGCTATACGCAAACCAGAGAGCCTTTAACACACCTTTCCTCTTCTTACTCCATTTGTTCATTCATTCAACAAACCTTTTCTGAGAATCTCCCATCTGCTACTTGATATCCCAGCTCTAATAACTCGAAAGTAAATAGAACACATTTCAACTCTGGGCATCTCACGCAAACCTGTGAGTTATTCGGTGTAGCACACGCTGCTGGTGAGTGTGACTTGGCAAGGCATTTCTGGGTGACAGATTTCTAATAGGTATCAAATTCATTTAAACATGTGTATATCCTTTGATTCAATTATTTCACTTTAAGGGATTCATCCTAAGGAAGTAAAGGACATCTACAAAGCTTTAATCACAAAGTTATTCCTTGCAATTTTGTTGATAATCTCAGGAAGGTGGCAATAACCTGATTGTCCTCCCCACCAAAGAGATTGGCTATGTTAATTATTTTGCAAGCAGCAGGAAGCCAATGGAAGTTTTTAATTGGCATTGGATCCGTGTGTATGTATGTACATATCCTCGTCTGTGTGAATGTATGTACATGTATGTGTATGAACATGTATGTGTAAAATGACTTTAGCAGCTGTGTGGGGAGTGGTCTCTAGTGAGGGGGAAAAATCAGAAAGGAGGGTTTTATAATAGTCTAGGTAAAAGACGATACAGGATTGAGCTAAAACAAGGCAATCAGCATGGAGGAGACAGCTGAATTTGGGAGCGATTTCCAAGGTGGAATCAGTCAGATTTGTTGACTGCGTGTGGGAGAGAATGTGGAAAACTGGAGAGTAGGTATGGAGGATAAATCTGAGATTTCTAATTCCAGTGGCGCACGTTCGAGGGGAAGATGAAGGAGTCTAATGTGAACATGCTCAGACTGGGGCTATAAATCCTTCATCCCGGCTGTTGCCAGGGTGATTCCTGGGGAAGACAGAGGAGCTTGGAGAAGGGCTGTGGATTGTGATGGTGATGACCACGGTGGCTGAGACTGGATGCAAGTGGTTTGCTCAGCCCCCCAGAGCGGCAGCCTGATTCCACAGCGTGCTGCTCAGAGCATCGTTAAGAGAGGGAAATCTTACCCAGTCCCGGGGCCATCAGTACGTGTCAGCTTTGCAAACAGAAAGCGCCACACTGGAAGGAGGGTTTTTCCCAGACTCCCACCCCATTCAAAGAAGCACACAGTCTGGGCTTCAGTCATACCAGCTTCAGGGCCTCAAACTCCTGGCCCCACACCTCGTGCACTTGTGACGATGTATCAGCTCCCTGGCTCTCAAGAGAGGCAGGATTGTAGACCTGAGGCTTGAGCATACATTTCCTCAGCTTCTTGTCTCTTTCCTAAGCTTTCCTTAAGAGCAGAACGTAGTGTGCTTTCTGGAACGCTCTTTAACTCTATTTTCTCTTCAAAATCCCTTTCTTTCTTTTATAGATTTCTCCAAGATGACTGGCTATTTCTAAGAAGTAGGAGGCAATGTTGACACAGGAGAAAGCTGGAGCCGGAGATTAGAAGCCATTGGTGTTGGGACCACAATGAAAAGATGGATTCAGCTAGGAAGGGTGAAGAAGATGAGAAACGATGAAAGGGGTAAACATGGGAGAACTGTAATTGAAAGAGGCGAGCAATGGAAAAAGCTGGTGGAGATGGAGAAGGGAGAGCAAAGGGAGTCAGAGGGGCAATGAGAACCACACGGCTGCAGTATCATGGAAGCCAGATTGGGCGTCTGGAGCACAATCTTACAGGTTTCTGGAAAGATATAAAGGAGGATGGTGACCAAAAAGCAGTTATTGAACATGACAATAAATAGGCCACCATGTTAGAGTAGTTCCAGTAGAATGGAGGAGAAGTAATTTGCCCAAGATGGAGGCAGGACCACAAACCTGGGCATCTGTTTCCAAAGCCCAAGCTCTTCATCACTCTGCTTTACAGGTGATATATTTTACTTGCCCACTAAAATGTGTGTCTTGGACGTGAATGTTATGTTATTTCATTGTTAAAGAAATCAAACACCTAAACCCAAATCCATCCTAACATGCTTCATTCTCTGTTCACGTTTCCCTGAGTCACGGGGTCTGTTGACACATTTGGTTCATTGTTCTTCATCTATTTTTATTTGAGATGCCTGGCAAACACACTCAGATTTGTTTTAGGAAAGCGGTGCCTTCCTAACACACTGACTGTTGACCACAGTCCTTGCAAAAGAGCAAATCAGCAAAACAGCCCCATTTTGGTGCGAGAAGAGAGCTTGGTGATTCCCGCTCTGCCAGATGAAAGTGCCCCTCATGCCCTGGAGCGGCCTGCTTCTGAGAAGGGCAGACACTTTGCAGAACAGTCGACATGGGGGTGGCTCCTGTCACCCGCATGAGGCACACAGCCCAGCCGATTCTTGAGCTTTCTAGTCCTTCTCTGGGAGTCTCCTTCACCACTTCCTGAGACACTTCGTCTGCACAACCTGCAAGGTGTCTGCTAACCACCAGCCTAGAAATGCGCTCAGCCTGGGTCATCTCCATCTCCCTGGAAGGAGTCTGTAAAATGAGGGTCATTCTTCTGACAAATACAATGACCACAGAGAGTGGCATATTCTGGAATTTATGTGAGGATGATTTTTTTTTAAGAGGAAGAAAAGAAGGAGGAGGAGGAAGAAACATCTTTATTTATTTAGTTGTTCATTTTGCTTCTTCACCCCAGCCATTTTTCGAACCCTGGTGCTTGTGCTGTATGTGGTTCACACACCAGCATCTCAGCAGCCTGAGCCACAGGGCACACCTGCAAGAGTGGTCTTGATCTAGAACCACGTAAGCCAACATTTTTTTTTTTTTTGAAGGGGAAGGAAGCAGGCAGGAATGAAGGAAAGTAAGCCGACAGGCAAGAAGGGAGAAAGAAGAGGTAGAAGCATTTTTCTCCATCTACTTATTTTTAGCCTTTGGGCTCACGTGGTTTACACCCCAGCTGCCAACTTAGTGACTGAGCCACCAGGGTGCGACAACCTGACTTTAAAGCACAAGTTATGACAACAATGACAATGTTAGTAATAATAAATGACATTTATTGAACATTCATTCTGTGTCATGCATGTGCTGAGCATGTCATACAGTTAACCCTTTTCCAGGAGGGAAATGGCCCTTTGGGGAGCTTCCAGAGCTGGTCAAGGGTGTGACAGGTATCGAGCATGGAGTCTGGATCTTCGCCTGGGCAGCTTGACTTCAGGGTTATAGTCTTAACTTCTAGAACTTTCTTTTCTGAATCTTAAAATAATATTTCTCCCCAGGCAAATCATGCTTTCTAGAATTCTCATTTTCTAGAAGCAATCTTTTTTTTTTTTTTTTTTTTTTTAAGAGAAGATGGAAGGAAGGGAGAGAAGGAAGAAATCTTTTTATTTTTTAATTTGTTTGTTTATTTTGGGCTTTTTCTCAGGCCCCAAGTCAAGAACCCAGGTCTTTGGGCTTTACTTGGTCCACACCCTAGTCATCTCAGCCACCTGAGCCACAAGGGCATGCTCTAGAAGCAACAATTCTTATGCTTCTTTGATTCACAGGAAGATTTTTTTCCCCCTCTGCATTAGGCTTTTCACTGAAACACAGATAAATTCTTCTCTGGTTGCTCCCACTTTTCCTATAATCACAGTGTAGAACTGACAGACTGTGATTTCGCTGAAATACAAGGCATAATACCATACTGATGTTGGGGTGTGCGCCATAGAAGTGACTAGCAACTTCCTTTCTTGAAATATTTCTGATTTTCAAAATGTTTTCCAGGAATCAAAGAGATACCAGGCCAAAAAATAAAATGCTTTAATTAAAGAATGATCTAGCGGGGGAAGTTGGAAATATTGGGCAAGGAGTTCATCTTGTGAGAGTAAAAAGATCTTAAATACTGTAACTGCATATCCATACCCCCATCTCCCCTCCTCCATGATTTAAAATAGAAGGAAGATGCATCATGGGAGTACGGTATGGTCTCTCTGATGTCCTTTCCTGAGTCCATTTGTACAGTTGAAATGTTTATTATCACTGCCAGACAGAGAAGTATAAATCTGTCTCTACTAATATAGAGCCTACTTGCTAGTAGCAAAATGGCTAATTTAGTAAAACCCCATGGCAAGGCAGGGCACAGTACTTATCAGTGGGGACAGAAGCGTGAGCAGCATGGAGGGATGGGTGAGGAACTGGTCTGACAGCCCATTTTTTCTGAATTGGGCCAATGCAACGGAGCAATTAAGGGTGGAACCTGGAATCAGTCACTGCTTTGGAACTGTCAGCCACTGGTCTTCAAGTGCTCCTGATCCATACTTAAACTGGAAGACAACTCCAGCCAGGACCAGGCCAGATCTGGATTGTGCGATCAGACGCTTGGGATTGATTCCCTGCACAGGTGGTCCCAGTCATTTCGTCAATCTCATGATAATAGGTTATGCTTTAAATGCTTAAACAGTACTAAATGTTACCATTTTTAGGGTAACAGCTTTATTGAGCTGTAATTCACATATACCATGCAAATCATCCTTTTGAAGGGTACGATTACATGGTTTTTAATATATGCCTCGAGTTATGCAAACATCATCACAATTTTAGAACATTCTCACCACCCCAAAATGAAATTCTGTACCTGTTAGCTGTAGCCCTCCTCCTCCCATCTTCCACCCCCAGACCTAAGCAAACACTTTCTCTAGAGATTTTCTATAGATACAGTGTCTCTAGCGATAGAGATTCTAGACATTTCATGTAAATGCGGTCACACAATGTGATCAATTATGACTGAGATCTTTCTCAGTATAGTGTTTTCAAGATTTAGCCATGTTCTAACATGACACAGTACCGTATTCCTTTTTATTATCAAACAATATTTCTTTGTAAGAATATACAATATTTTATTTATCATTCATTAGTTGATGAGCATTTGAATTGTTTCCACTTTTTGGCTATTGCGAATAATTCTGCTATGGACACTTGGGTAAAGTTCTTGTGTGGATGTTATTTTTCATGTCCCTTGGGAGTGGAATACCCAGGAGCAGAATTGCTGGGTCATGTGGTGACTGTGTCTAATACTCTTGATAAACTGCCCAACTGCCTTCCAAAATGGCGGCACCATGTACATGTACAGGCACAAGTACATGTCCACCAGCAATGTCCAAGAGATCTCATTTCTCTACTCAATGTCTCTTAATAGATTTCTGGTTTTGGTTTGGGGACTTCATTTGGTAGATGCCCAAAAGGTCAGAACCACAAACCTTAACTAGCACAGTGTTAGCGATAACAACTGACCTGTCTTGAGACCCTCCTGTGTGCTGCCATATACTATCTTATTTAATCATCATTGTGCAGTCTTCTGGGATAGTCATTCGAATTTTAATGATGATGACACTGAAGTTTTGAGAGGTTAACTGACATGTCACACAGGGTCACACGGCTGCAGGTGGCACAGTCAGGGCTCGAACTCAGATCCTCCAGATTTCAAAGTCCATATTTTTGCAAACCATGCTATTCTAATAAGTTCAGTCTCATATACATTTGAAATTGTCAACATGCTGGAAAAAGTATCAGATTACCAAGATGATATTGCATTATTTTCCCTTTCCATCAACCAAAATGACGGTTGTCAATGCGTCTAGCACTGGTCCCTGTTGCCCTGGCTCTTTGTAATCCTACAGCATCCTTCCAAGCCCTTGGCATTCCCAGCAGACCAAGGCTTGGAGAAACCACTTAATCATTCCATGCAGACAGTTACTTCAGCCAGTTATTGAACCCAGAACATTACCACCCTAACTAATGCAAACAGACAGGGTTCTGGGCACCACTGTGGCCAAAATGAATTTGTCCTCTACGATTACAGAACTGCATCACTCACACATTTTTAGAGTTGGAACTTATTTGTTTTTGAATTGTAAAACAATATGTGTTCAGTAGAGATAGTTGGAAAATTCAGAAAATTAAAAAGAAAAAGATCTGGCCCCAATTTCAACTCTTAGAACCACTTAATATGTTTGTGTTTTTACTCTTAGTATTTTTATTTTATAAGCATTGAAAACATTATTGGAGCACCCTGGTGGCTTAGCAGAGAAATAGGTTGGGAGTAGTCCATATACATCCAAAGGGCCCCGGGGAACAGTAAAGATGACCAATTAAATAAAAATAAAGCTTTAAAAAAAAAAAGCATTATTGACATCTTTCCTGATTATAAAATACCTGGTAGCTATACTGGAGAACTCAAACAAAACATTTTTTATGATCTCAGCATTTGCAGATAATAATCAACATTTGGTGTATCATTTCAGTGTTTTATTGGATATATGTGTACATATGTATGCATATATGTAAATACATAACAAAATTGGGATCACAGTATTTTTCATTTAACTTCTACCATTATCATTCTGTGAAATACTTAGTATGATTGAGATCACAGTATGTACTTGATCTTAACCAAAGAATCAAGAACAACAGCCCATACTTTACAATTTGTATCTGACTTTTCCTCTTATGTTTTAGTTGACATTGTGTTATAGTGCTTTTCTCATGACATTACAAACTTTTAGAAATATTATTTTAAATAAGTGTATGGTGTTACAATCCATGCAGGCCACATTTTTTTTTTTTTTTTTTGATAGGTGCAGGCAGGAATGAAGACAAGTAGGTAGGCAATAAGAGAGAGGCAGAATGAAGCACTTTATTTATTTGGTTGTTCACATTGGTTGATCCCCTGGGAGCAATATGAACCCATAACCTTGGGATCTATGTGGAACTACTCTCAGCGTGTACTAGACCGCTAAGTCACCAGGGCACACCCCTTTTTTAGTATTTCAAATATTTCTTAGAGTAGATTCCCAAGAGTTGAATTATTGGATCTGGCTATTTTTTCCTTTTCTTCTCTTTAAAAAAATTATGACATATTTCAATATACAGACCCTAATATACAGGTAACTCAGGCACTAAGCCAGTGGCTAGGGTGTAGATCATGTAAATCCCAAGGACCTGGGTTTGTAACCTGGAGCAGGTGGGAACAACTAAAAAGAAAATAAACAAATAAAAGTGCTTCCTCCTTCTCTTCCTTAAACAAAAGGCTTCTTTCTTCACTTTCTTCCTTTCTTTAAAAAGAGAAAGGAAAACAATCATGAACTACTTCAAGATACAAAAGAGTAAAGAGAACAATATAATCGCATACAAACATATGTGTGTATTCACTGAGACAGATACTTAACGGAGGGCAGACAGTTGAATAGACAGGAACTAAGGCAGAGGCTTGCATGAATCACACATTGGCGACAGCCACTTGGCAGGGATCAAAGAATGCAAAAAGGAACTTTTGAGAATAGAGAACTTTGAAATGACCAAGAAACACCCAGAGGCATCCAGCGGGGCTCCTTGACCCAGCAGTCCCCAGAGAAGCCCCTGAGCTAAGAAAAGTGGATTCAACTTGTCCCCAGAGGATCTTCAATCCCCATCTCTCCAGAGCACGGAGGCTGCCCATTTGGAACTTCTTCCAGAAGTCCTTTCTCATCACCAGTTAAATTCTTACTAACTTTATTTTTTTCTCTGGTGTTTCTGAATTCTTTTCATTTGCTGAGACAAGGACGAAGGTTTGTTTATTGCATCACACAGTGATAACTTTTCTTAATTTCACAGTGCTGACATTAAGAGGTAAACCCTTTATTGTCTGGAAGTTAGATTTCAATCTAAAAAACTCCTTAAAAAAGAAGGTAAAGAACCCTTAAAGTCAAAGATATCTATCTTTATGTGTAGACTGTGTTTCTCCTTATATGTATATTATGCGCACATCCATGAACACACACACACACACACACACACACACATCCCAGTAGATCACAAATCACATTCTTAGCATTTCAACAAACCCAATCTCAAGTAGTAGTTTCTCAATTGGGTTTCAACAAACCCAATGCAGAACCTCCCTGTCCCCAAAAGCAGTCACTATTCTGACATTCACACTGTAGATAAGTTTTGCCTGTTTTGAAATTTGCATAAATGGAATTAGTCAGGATGAACTCTTGCATCTGGTTTCTCTTGATAATATCATGTCTGTAAGATGATTCATTTTGTTAGGAGTAGTTTGGTCTTTTCCACTGTGTGGTTTTAATCACAAAAGCAAAATATAACAAGTGTTAGGGAGGATGTGGAGAAATAAGATGCCTTGAACAGTGCAGGTGGGAATGCAAAATGGTATAGCCACCGTGGAAAGCAGTTTGATAGGTTCTCAAAAAGTCAAACATAGAATCATTCTGTGACTCAGCAATTCTACTCTTAGTTGTATACTCCAAAGAGTTTGAAACAAGTACTCAAACAAATGTTTGTGCAGATGTTCATAGTAGCATTTTTCACCATCACCAGAGGGTAGACACAACTCCAGCATTCATCAAAGATCCAATGGGTAAGCAAAATGTGGTGTATTCATACACAAAATATTATTCAGCCATGAAAGGAAGGCTGTTCAATGCTACCACATGGATGAGCCTCAAAAAACATTATGCTAATTGAGAGAAGACAGATATCAAAAGTCAATAGTATTTGATTCCATTCATGTGAAATAGCCACAATAGGTAATTCACAGAGAAAGAAAGCAGGGGCTGAGGGCAGTGGAACTATGGAATGTCTGCTTAATGGGTATAGGGTTTTCTTAATAGGTGATGACATGTTTTGAAATGAGATGGAGGTGATGGTTACACAAATTAACCTTTCCTTCCATGGCAAAATAATAAAGATATTCTCTCACATGACACATTTAAAAATTTTAGCTTTTCTCAGTTAGGTCTTTTTTTCTACCTAGAATCTGTGTATGTCTAATGGGGAGTTTAAGGGTAACGTTTTTATTCCAGTTTTCCACATAGTTAGGCAAATATCTCAGCATCACTTATTGAATAATCTACCCTTTCTATGCTGATCTATAATGCCTGTTATATATCAACTTTCCAAATATGTGTGGGTCTTAGACTTTATAATAGGCTTTGACATTTGGTAGTTCGGTTCTCCCTTCCTTATAGTCTTCACCATTGTCTTGTCTATTCCTAGCTCTTTACTCTTGCATGAAATTTTAGGATGAGCTTGCTAAAGATTATTTTATAAGCCTGTCTCCTATTGGGATTGTAACTGGAATTGCGCAGAAGGAAACGGTCATCTTTAATACTGACTCTTTTGTATTTTGAATATGATGTATCTATTGCTTCCTTTTTTAATGTTGCTTAATAGTGCACCATACAAATGAATGAATGAATGAATGGTCCCACGTGGCATGAAATACTAATTTTCTCCTTAAAATATGTTTTTGCTCTTATGATTATATTTTAATCATTAATTTGATGATTAATGTACAGAAACACAACTCTTGTATGTCTGTCTTGATTCCGAAACCTTTCTCTTATTACCAGAAATAGCTTTTCTGTGGATTTGCTTGCATTTTTAGGTAAGCAATTATATTGTCTGAAAAAGAAAATTTTGTTTCTTCACTTTCAATTCTAATGCCTTATTTAATTTCCTGAATTTAACTAGGTAAGGCTCTCCCAGAATTGGGAATTGGAGGTGTTGTTTTGTTCTCGACTTTAACAGGGATGCAGCTAAAGGTTAATGGTGAATGTGATGTTTGCTATTGATTTTGTTTTAAAGAAAAGGTGCAGGCAGGAATGAAGGCAAGTAGACTGGCAGGCAGGAAGAGAGGAGGAAGAAGCATTCTATTTATTTTATTTAATTGTTCATTTTGGTCCCCCTCTCCACCCCCCCACCTCCCACCCAGCCCAGGGAAGTGAATCAGGAACCTTGGGAATGTATGTTGACTATGCTTGGTGGACTAAGCCACTAGGCCACCAGGACATGCCAATCTATTCTTTATTCTTAAGTCTCTTGAGTTGAACATTTAACCTTCCATTTTTACTCTTAACAGTTTTAATGCATCCATCTAAGATGAAACAATTACTTACACCAAAACTTACACCTTTTGGTATCTGATATGCCTATGGTTATCCGGGCGTAAATATGTTATGATTTTCATTATTATTTTCTTTTTCTCTCAACAATTTAGAAGTTCATTATTGATCTTAGCTTTTTTAAGACTCTTGCTACCCATTTCTTTAAGAAAATGACTTAGTACACTTAAAGAAATGATTGTACACTTCTAGGAGTCACTGCTCCAGTTGACTTCTTAAAAACAGTAACAAACAGCCCATGCCCTTTAGAACCTCCTTCCCTCCCTACTTCCACACAAAACACCACACCTGTGCGGTCCGGAGAATCAGTATAATAAAGAGGCTCATCTGGATTCAAACGCTGAGCAGGCCACTCGGTAAGTGGGGAGAGTTGGGCAAATAACTTAATCTTTCTGCTTTTCCATTTCACCCATTTAAAACAAGATTGACAAAATAGCACCTGCTCCACAGAGTCATTGAGAAGTGTTTATCTCCTAGTGGTTATTCAATACATGTAACTAATTTTGATCTAGCTAGCTGTTGATTTCACGTTGTTAGAAAGAAAAGACCCATGTTCCAAACAGCTTTATACTTATGTGCCACATGTTTTCATGTCTCAAGTTCATGCAAACACGTGATACAGAGGCAAACGACAGAGATTCTCACGCACACGTACTCAGCCAAGCAAAGAACCTACAAAGCCAGGTCCACACTCACGAGTCTGCAAGCTTCCCACAAAGATGGATTCGTCGCCCACAGATAGACAAGCGCTCCCAAATCCCACTCAAAACCCAGCAGCCGCCTGACATATCTTAAGTGCAGCACAGGCCGAGCCTCATGCGCAGTGTCGCCTCCGGCTCCACTGTGTACTGGGGTCTTATTCTTACTTCTTTTGGGATGACTCTATTTTAATTGTTGTTCTTCTTGGAGTTATCATCTGCGTCCTTTTCTCTCTGCCCAGCCCCCAGGACGCCCCTCTTCACTGCGCATGCGCCCTGCATCCCTCTCCCCGCCCACCTCCTGGGTACCATTCGGCGCGCCCGGGTCCTGGCGGCGGAAGAGATGGAGCCGCGTCACGAGCGCCCGGCCCCTTAAAACGCTGCTGGCTGGAGCCGCCTCCCTCCCTGCAGCCCGCGGCGGGGATGGAGTAGAGGGACGACCGTCGACCTGCCCGCGGGGATCAGCGATGGAGTTGAAGCAATCTCTGTCTACCCATCTGGAAGCTGAGAAGCCTCTGAGGCGCTATGGGGCGGTGGAGGAGACGGCGTGGAAAGCGGAGGGGCTGGGGAGAAGTGAGTACTCCATCGAGCCCGGAGCGGGGTGGACAGCTGGGCATCTGCGCGCTGGAGCGGGTGGTCGCGGGAACGCGGGGGTCGTGGGGGAGCGGACCAGGGAAGCGCCCCCGCACTGGGGCTTTCGTAGCCGGCTGGGATGCGCAGCGCAGCGCAGCAACGCGCTCTCCCGCGAACAAAAGGGGGACCCTCCGGGCTGGGCTTCACCCGGAGGCTGGGGAAATCGCAAGGCTGCTAAGCCGGGAGCCTGGAGTGGATGCCGGTGTCCGGGATCTCTAAGCTCGCAGCTAGTCCTGGAAAGTAGGGTCTTTCCCGCAGCGGAGAGAAGAGAGTCTGCTCTCTGCCCCGGGTGCTCCAGGACGCTGGAGCCAAGGAACCATCCTGGAAAGCGCCCACGTCCCTGGAGAGGGGGGAGTGTCCACTGTGCATCCTCTGTGCCGCCCCCCCTCCCCCCATGGCTCACTCCCCGGGGAGGTTGGGGCACACCTGAAATTCCCAGCGTTTCTTCCCCAGCCTTCGCCTGGTCTCCGGTGGGAGGGAAGAGGTTAGGGGAAGGTTAACCCTGTACCTACCCTTCTTTCTCCGACTCAAAGTCTTCAGTGCAATCCTAGCAGGCAGTTCTGAAACGGGAGGACTGTTTACCGATTTTCTCTAGGCTATTTTGGTGTCAATAACCTTGGCAAATGATCAAAGAATTTTGATTTTTAGTTAAAAGGACGTTGTACTTGTAACACCTGCCCTCTAAGTAGAACGGTGGTCATGGGGACCCAGCGTCATTTCCCAGGTGCTTCCCAGCATTAGAGTTTGCCTGCATGGCTAGCCCAGCTCTGAGCTCCTTGGCACTGATGGGCCAGGAAAGGCCCTCTGCGTTTCTCAGGGACCCTCACCTCCTGCCTCAGCCCTGGGCAGGCGTGCCAGCAGCAGCGCCAAAGCTGTGCTGGAACTAAGTATTATGAACATTCTTTTCCTGTCTTCACCTGCAAGAGGAAGGTGTGTGTGTCCGCGCTGTGCTCTGTCTCCATACCAGTTATTACAAATTCTGAAAACCTTCCTAGAATGGTTCAGCTATATTCCGGCTCTCCTGGGTTCAAGCTGAACTTGCCATCAAATGTCTTAGTTCTCTTGGAACCCATAGGGCTCCTAACCTCTCTCTTTTCTTTTCATGTCTATCTCCTTTTAAAATTTGGGTCCTTCTTCCTGTTTCAACCTTTCAAAACCCTTTGACTTTGAAACTTGGGCTTGGCACCAGGGCTGAGGGTCTTTGCTTCCTACAAGCTCAAAATAATAGCCACCATGGTTGCCTTTTATGGATAGACTGTCAGGAACCAGGTCCTGGGCTGAAAATTTCAAATACATCATCTCATTCAATCCTCACAGCAACCTCCCAAGGTTAATATTACAACCCCCCTTCCATTGATGGGAAAACTGGCCCTTGGGGTGCTGTGCCTGTTTGGACCCGGAGTCCCTCCCGACCTTTAACATGCAGGTGGATTGCTTTCACATTTTCAGTAATCTTTCTAATTCCATTGAATTCCAGGACGCATCCAGTGATTTTCTCTGTATGTTATAGATCTTGTTGCCTCTAGAACTCACAGTGGTCTTGAAAGAATGCTGAGTCCCTGTATTCAAATGATCCATGGATGTGACTCCTGGCTCTGCCCTTGCTCTTTAATGTGACTCCCTTAGGTACATTTCTAAGCCTCACTGTTTTCCTTTTTCTGAAATAGAGCTCATACGAGCACCCACCGTATACTTTCATGGTGACTAATTAATAAGATGATGTGTATGTTGCTCCAGGTAAGTGCTTGATATGTATTGGCTGTTTCTATTATGTTACCAATTCATCTGTAGATGGGTGCAATCCTAGAAGGCAGTTCTGAAACTGTGTTGACTGGTTTTGTCTTTTATCCTTTGCCAGGAATTACCTAAAGCAACATCCTGGACAAAACCTGCATTGTTGGTCCATTCCCTAGTAACTCTCAGAGCATTTTTATTTTCTCAGCATTGCACTAGGAAAAATTCCAAGCATACAGAAAAATCACAGGGAACACCCAATTGATAGCATGATGGCTCCTGAAATTTTTATTCTTCTAAGTCTTTGGCTGCAAACTGTTAAGAACCTGACAGAAAGGCTTTCTCATCCTCTGTTCCAAACCATCAAAGACTCTAACCCTTGCTATCTATTCAAAAGCAGGAGCAGTTTATGATCTGCTTCTTTTTCACTTTTTTCTTGTTTTTTTCCCTTTTGATCTATTCAAACTCCTTTTTATACCACAGACCCAGAGTCTCATTTCAAAAAATCTTAAATCTGGGATCGTTCTCTCTTGCATGTTTTGATCTCTAGACTCTTGCCTCTAGCCTGTATTGTTTTTAATTAAAATAGCTTTTTTGAGGGGGATCAGGGGAACTCTTGCTCAACTTCCAGGGGATCCATTCCACAGTCCCTGGAACCTCCATTTATTGATTAATGAAGTGCGAAAATTAGTACTATTGATTCTGTGGTATAACAATTGCCAAGCCAATGTTGTGATACATGAAACACTGGAGAAAAAGAGGCCCAGGAAAAGGAAGACATGCTTTGTTTAACCTCTATCCATATTTAATATTTTGTGTTAAGTACTGAATACATGCTCCTTAAAAAGAATGAAAAAGGGGAAATAGTCATTTTCAGTAAAGGTTGTATTCATTACTTTTTTTTTTTAAGGAAAGGTACAGTCAAGTAGGAAAAGAGAGGAGGAAAAAGCGTCTTTATTTATTTGGTTTAGCTATTCATCTTGGTTGCTACCCCTGGTCCCAGGACGCTAACTGGGATCACTGGGATGTAAGTGGACTGTGATGGCTGGAGGCGGCGGTCCTAACCTCTACTCCACCAGGGTGTACTTATTCCCTGTTAGTTTTGCTCTTCTTTTCAAGTGAGCAATGTAGTTTGTAGCTGCAGGCAGGAATAGAGAGGTGGAAGAAGCACTTTGTTTTTCACTTAGTCGTTTACGTTGGTCGTGACCCCGAAATGTCTGTGGGACTGCTCCCAGGTTACTAGATCTCTAGGCCACCAGGGCGCGACCTCGTTGCTAGTTTTAACTTTCACGCCTGTGTGCAGGAAGAAGCTATGTAGAGTGAAGTAGAGAAGAATGGGGATCTTGAAATCAGGGCAATGCGTACAAACCTATTCTGATACTTCTTCCCTCCGTCGCCATTGAGCATCGCTGAGCCGCTTTCTGTGTGTTACCGCATCTGTAAAATGGGAAGAATGTGAAGAACCCCTTCAGTCTGGGAGGATTAAATGTGACGATGCCGATAACAGGGTTAACATGGTGTCTGGAATCCAGTAAACACTCAATCAGTGCTGAACGGTGGTCTTTGTAGGGAAAGTGGACCTCACTCAAGGAGCACGTAAGATTATTTCAAGCTTGCCAGTCAGTTTTTCACTGTGTCCTTTTCTTGGTAAATTCCAGGTAATGTCAGTGCATATGCTGCCTCCCTCCTCGTGGGAATGTGTGGGGAATGGCTTTTAAACCCTTAAAACCCCCTAATATGTCTCTTTTGAGAAAGATTCTAAACAATTGCCCCCACCTACCTTTGACAGCATTTTTCTGCTGTGAGGTGGGTTTTTTTTTTTTTTTTTTTTCTCAGCTGGAAAATACATAGTGACATTTGACTGATCAGATCTATAAAAATATCTATAAAAATCAGCCAACTGTTAATCATTGAGGATGGCACAAAAACCAGGTACCTTTTGAAAAAGTATGGGCCTTTTTTTACAAGCAGAGTGTTGGTCATGACGGTCATTTCTTGGTAGATTTAAAGGATGATCTAGATTTTAGACAGGGACGCGGACACAGTGGGGAGGTGACAGCTTTGGCGGATGCTTAGAAGTAGAAATAATGGCACGATGGGTAGGAATTGGAGTCAAGTGAAAAGCTCCGTAGCAATCTTTCTATGAGTCCAAGAGAACTGACGAATATTTGAAAGTCCAAAGGTGTGGACTTGGGTCAAGCAGCTCATTAAACTGACCAGTGTTTAGGTTTAATAATATGTTGGAGACTGAAGGCATCCGAATGGCTGGCAGCCTATATACGACTCTGGGGAAAGGTTTTGTGTTACTTTCAACCATTTAATTAAATACACTCATCTTATTAGGTTTTGACATTTTTTTCTCTTATTATGGTAGTGCATATACTTTATGAAAAAATTAAATTCTGGCGCCCCGGTGGAGTAGCAACTGAGTTATTTGCCTCCTAAGGAGCCCAAGGCACGCACTCCTGGGTTCAAGTCCCGGGTTCGAGAGAAACAATCAGTGTGAACAACTAAACAAAAATAGAATAAAGTGCTTCCTCCTCTTTCTAAAAAAAAAGTTGATCTGAAACATAAAAATAAGAAGTAAAAATGGTCGTCATCTCTCCCACTGCCTTTATTGATATAACAAGCAGGCACTGTGTTTTATGAGGTAGGGCTCGAGTGACTGGACACAGGGTGGAGTGAGATAGATGAGCTTCCTGTCCACGTGGCGTATCTGCTCCATGGGAAGCAGGACAGGGGCTCGGGAGTGAGGGGGACAAATAATACACGTACAAAAAAATAATGTAGTTCAGGTAACGGTAAGTGTCCCATGGAATTAATCAGGGAGGGATATTTCCAAGTCAGTGGTCAAAAAATGCTTCTCTGAGGAGGGAACATTGGCCATGGAAATGCCAGGGATCCAGGAGCAATGCAAAGACCCTTGGTGTGTTAGAAGAAGAGACCGAGCGTCAAAGTGACTGGAACCCAGAGAATCAGGACAGAGTGGAGATGAGTCAACCCCACTGGACCGGGTAGGGTCTTGTCAGTTGCAGTTTAATAAAAGAACATAGTTTACACACATGAATGCTATTCCCTTTCCTGGAAAAGCCACCGACGTGTTAATTAGGAAACTACTATGAGTTAGCTCTTGTTTTTAAAAGGTCATATTGGCTACTGGATGGAGAATAAGATGACAGGGGAAAAATGATGATCAATGCAGTCATCCTTCTCCATAGCACCTGGTTCTGTTCTAATCAGTCCCGTCCGAGATAAGTAGACGTTTCCTTGAGTGTGAATACGTGTGACAAGGGTTGTCAAGGCAGCCGGGGCTGTCTTCTGGGAGACTGAGCACCAGTTGAGAGTGAGATGTGATCATCTCGGCATTATGTCTGCATAGACAATGGAACGTGTAACTTACTGAAGGCACCGTGGTAGCAGGAATGCAAAGGTGATGAATGATGTGATCTTATATGAACTTAGCGCAAACCTAATTATTTACGCCTCTCTATTGGTTTATGAAGTTCCATTTTCGCAGGCATTTCCTTATGTGTCAATTGAAGGAAAAATCAGCTGTGCCTATTCTTAGTCTCTGATTAATTATTAAACAACACATGAATAACAGTTGTTAATGAGTTTTAGCTATGAACTTCAGCTTTTCAAATTCTCATCCAAACCCTATTAAGTCAGGGACTTCTTATTCCTCCTTTACAGGTGGGGAAACCGAGGCTTAGGGAGCTAGTGACTCACCGCTGCAGTCTGACTCTAGTCCTCCGATTCTAAATGTTCTTGACCCATATGTCTTACTCCTGGCACAGTGCTAGAGACTGCTGAGATTAGAGATGAAATAAGGTCAAATAAGATCCAGCCTCCATTCAGGAAACATGCAGGTTTGGGGAGTGAAGCGGGGACAGAGATGTAAAGAGCATTGTGATTTATCGTGCTGGTAGAATAAAACAAACGCTCCGTGGAGACAAAGTGGGAAATGAGAAGAGATGAGATGGGCTCTTCCTGGGAAGTCCAACATGACCTCAGGGCAGAGCGTTGGAGCTGCAGGTTAAGCAGGGATTCCGGAGGTGGAGAGAGCCGAGGAGGGCATTACAGGTGAGCTCCAGCCCCAGGCAGGGAAGTAGAGGTCCCATAGGAGAGGGTACACACACTCTCTTCTGTTTCTTTTTCCTTCACTCTTGTCATGGGACCCAGGTCTGTCTGATTAACTCAGGTGAATCACCTGTTATCTGGGTGAGCCTGCGGCTGGAAATCAGCATAGGTGAGGCCCTTTAGAGCAGCCCCGGAGAACACCTCTCACAAGGCTTCCCTGGAGATGCTTATCACGCAATCCGTTCCTCCTTCCCTCTTCACTTATTCCACAGTCATGGCTAGCTTTAGAGGCACAGAGATGATGGAGACCCACACCCCACCTTCGGGAGTCTCCACTCTCTGTGTTCAGACCTCTCTCTGCAGCTAACTAGCACTGGGATCTAGGACAAGTGACCTACCTAGCTTCCCTAACCCTCAGTTTACTCTTTGGAAAAGGGGGCATGTACATAACACTGCTGAACTCTACACTGAGAAGTGGTGAAGATGCTAACTCTTTGTTAGGTGTATTATAGCACAATAAAAATACGTTATGAAATTATTTTGAAAAGTGGGATTAAAAAAGAAATATGAGAATCAGATCATTCAGTCAATAACACTAGTTCACACTAGGCCCCAGGAATAGCACCAAGGGATGAGTCTGGGGTTTGGAAGAGGCAGTGAAAAGACGTAGCCTGAAAAGGTGAACAGTATTGCATCCTGCTTGGGGGACACAGCATCTCAGGCCAACAGAACAGCCCCTGTGAAGCCACAGCATGAAATAACACATCTGCATGTGGATCACTGTGTTTGTTAGGCTCTCAGGGTCGGGAAGACACGACCGGAGAAGGAGGTGAGCGGATTTCAGAACCCAGGCTAAGTTCACGGAAGGCTGGATCTGAGAAAGTTCAATTCTCCGTTGAGAGGCAACTTGCCTGTGGGTTCCAGTGGGTGGTCCCAGGAAAAGCACGGAGGTGACAAAGCACTTGGAGATTGCTGGAGGCATGCATCGACCTGGTTGCATGACAAGTTGTGAAGCATCAGGCTGGTCAAACTGGGCCATAGATGAAAAGTGACGGGTGGAACCCCATGGCAAGACAGGGTCAGTGATAAAGAAAGTAGTGTTTTAGGAAGACGTGTCAGCAGTGGTGGCAGACGGGATGGAAGGGCTGGGGCCTTGGGGGTAAGAAGACCAACCAGAAGCGTTTGGAGTCAGCTGAACCTGAGGTCATGCAGGTAGGGGTCTGAGCAGTGGCAGTGGGTTTGGAGGAAGGGGCTGGTGCATCTTGAAGGGAAAAATATTAGTAAATATTGGTCACAGATATAAAAGAGAGAGACTTCCAAGTGCAGGCAATGTGATAGGAGGGAAATGACTGTTGTCAGCCCGGACACACCAGCGTCAGTGTTGTCCACTTTCACTTTCAATAAAATTTAAAGAGATGCAGGGACTACGGGTATTAGGAAAAGTGATAATAATGACCTCCTACATTTATATAGCATTTTCCAATTTATATTTTTCCTATGTTTTCTAATTTACTTTTTATAAAAAAGGATCAAGAGCAGTTGTTGGCATGTCCCTGTGTAAGTAGGGACTAGAGATCAGGAACTCACCCGGGGGAGGGTACAACCAAGAAGGACTGAGCAAAAACCGTTCCAGCTGTTTGCACTAGACCAGGGCTTACAGAGGTGTGTACCTTTGAATAATACATGGATAATCAATAACTATTACAAGATGGTAACAAGTATGGATACCATATGACTACCATACATAACACTAATCACTCTGTTCATTTTAAGTTTCCAACCAGGTAAGTCGTTTATCCATCCACGCATCCATCCATCCACTCATCCATCCGTCCATCTACCCATTCATCCATCGATCCATCGATCCATCGATCCATCCATCCATCCACTCATTCATCCATCCACTCATCTATCCATCTATTCATCCATCCATCCATCCATCCATTCAGTTTCTATTTATTGATGGCCTTTTATATGCCAGTGATTGTGCTAAACTCCTGAGAATACACTACATTTTGAGTAGGATGTCTATAGTGACTGTCCTCAGGTAATTGAAGGTCTGCTGGTAGAAAGAGAACTAACACCTGATTCAGAAAGCCCACTTCCAGGTATATATCCATAGGAAATGAAAACAGGATATTGAAGAAATTCCTACACTTTCATGTTTGTTGCAGTATTTTTTGTAGTAGCTAAGATATATAAACCTCCCAATTGTCTATCTATAATAGGTTGATAAATATGTGTGTGTGTGTGTGTGTGTGTGTGTGTGAGAGAGAGAGAGAGAGAGAGAGAGAGAGAGAGAGAGAGAGAGAGAGAGAGAGAGAGAGAGAGAGACTGACTGGAGGTGATGGAAGTGTTAGTTAACTCGATGAGGGAACCCTTTCACAGTGGTACATACATCCCATCACCATGATGTGCACTTTAAATATCTCACAATTTATCTGTTAATTGCTCTCCAGTAACACTGGGTGGGTGGGAGTAAGAGGTTGATGGGAACAGCCCCTGTTTTCAATGATGCAAAAGTCAAAGACTAAGAGATGATGCTGTGCCGCCCAGTCCTTCAGAAACAGAATTCGGAGCAGTCTGCTGGCCCATGCTCTCCTCGCTAGATGCTGTCAAGAGAGTAATCCCCTGATGTGCTACAGGGGTGCTCTTACAGGTCCTTGAGAAGATGAGCACTTAGAGGGCCAAACCAAACTGTGTTATGAGGGTGCAGGTTTATGTGCTAATCTGCATGCCAGGCTCTGATCCGAATGTCATGACCATGGAAACACTGTGGGTCATGTTCACTGTTGGATTTGAATGCCAGTGTCTGCCTCATGTCCCAGCCCTTGGACACATCTTCCACTCCATCCAGTGGAATGGAGACTGTTAATCCCCAAAGACTGAGTTGCGAATGATTTCATCATGTTTTCTAAACCTCCAAAATCATCAAACTGGAAAAAAAAAAAAAAAAAAAAAAAGAAGACTTTAGATGGAGTCTTGGTTTGAATCACCTGCCCAGCTCTTGGGTTAGAAGGTTTGCTCCCAACGCTGCAGTTAGATTAGCATCTTTGAGTTCCTGCTTCGAGGGAAGGATGTTAAGATGTTCAGGTTGGACACAACACAACCAGAATGGGTACTGGCAGTGCAGGAAGTTTACTTTGTGGGGTGCGGGCTGAGCTAGGTGCTTTCCATCTGTACGACATCTCGATTCTCGGTGGTCTCCTCAACAGGGGTCCACCACCCACGGTCACTCACACCTTTCTGGAAGAACAGCAGCAAAACCAGCAGGGTTACATTAAACATCACAGTCCATTTGAAAGGTCTTTTAATTGCATGCAATCAGCAGTGCCATGTAGACCATTGCTGGTGGGACTGTTGAGTGTCACAGCCTTTTTGGGAAAGCAAACGGACAGCATCGATTCATATTTAAAGCAATCGTCTGCTTTGTCCCAGCAGTCTGGCTCCTGGGACTCTAGCCAAAAGAAATTAGAACACCAGTCCACAAAGACGAGCAAAAACCCTCCCCAAACTGGACATAAAGTGGAAGGCCACCACAGAAGAATGGTGGGTTAAATAATTGTTTGTGACGGTGGAATGGTATGGAATAAATTAGAGCAATCACAGGTATTTCTGCAGTATTATTAAGGGAGAAAAATGAGGCCCAGGAAAATGTATGTAATAGGGCCTCAGTTTTATAAGACAAAATTCTCTCTCTCTTGCTCTGTCTCTCCACAGATATGTAATCATATGTAGGCCTCCGCCCGTGTGACTGTGTGTGTGAGTGATTCTATTAGTTTGGAGAGAAAGGAGCTTCTGCTATGAACCACTATGGGGAAGGGAGGGGTAAGAGCTGATAGACGAATGGAGAGGTGAAGCAGGCAATGGAGAGTCCAGCACAAAACATTTGAAATAAAAAAAAAAAAAGGCCTCACTGGAAAAACAATCCATTTCTAATATGATCACGCTTATGCACTTATGTTAAATTACATGTCTGAGGTCTGGGGGAAGGAGCGCCCTCACTTCAGAAGTGTTAATGTGGTGGGGGTGAGAATTTGGGTCTTAGAGTTAAGAAAATATAAGTTCTATCTGATTTCATTCTTCCCAGAGAGGAAAATCTTTGCCCATCACTGGGGAAGGGATTTGAATCCAGGACTGTCTGGCTAAAACCTTTCTCTCTGCAGTTATTTGTAAATTCCATTCCACTGGTATTCCATACTTTTAAAGAGAAAGGCATCTGAAATCTCTCCTGGAGTTCTGAGTTTGCTAATCTAGACGGTCTCTTCTGCAGTTCCCCCACACCAGCTCTCTCCTGGTGACATTCAGGGCCAAGAAGTAAAACAGCTCACTTTCCACAATCCCCATCTCAGAGATGAGTTTGGGCAGTAAAAAGCAGAGGAAGGGACAAATCATGTGCCTGTTTTTCTTCCTCTGTTGATCCCCCTCCATCTTAGTCTGTTTGGACTGTAATAGACCCTAGACTAGGTGATGGATAAAACCATTGATGTTTGTTTCTCAAGATTCTGGAGGCCAGAAAGTCCGAGGTCCAGGTGCCGGCAGATTCATACCTGGTAAGGGCTTCCCTGCCTTTTAGCCATGTCCTCACGTTGTGGAGGGAAAGGGGACTCTGGGGTCTGTTATGAGGGCACTAAATTCCATTCATGGGAACTCCACCCTCATGATCTAATCACCACCCAAAGGGGCCACCTCCAAATACATCCCATGGGGGTTAGATTGTATCCATTTATCATTTTTTCTATGTACCATTGGTTTACAATACAATATTCATTTCAGGAGTATAGCTTCACACCTGAGACCACCGCCAGAGTTCTGCCACCTGTCACCACTATCAGATTGACCCCCTCCTCCTTCTTCCTCCCCTCTGGTACCTACCATTTGGATTTTAGGGTTGGAGTTATTTTTTGTGGGGTTTTGTTGGTTGATTTGCTTTGTTTCTTGCTATTCCACGTAAGTGAGGTCGTGTGGTATTGGTCTTTCTCTTTCTGATGTCTCTCACTTAGCATCGTCCCTTCAAGTCTTGTTCACCTTGTAGTAAAAGGCAAGCTTTTGTCCTCTTTTATAGCCGAGTACTATCCCATTGAGTAGATAGACCTCGTCTTCTTTATCCCGTCGTCTAGCAATGGACATTTCGGTTGTACTGATGAGGAGAAAATATTTGTGCATTAAACAGTCAACAGGGGCTAATATCTGAAATATTTAAAGAACTCATACAATTCAACAAACAACACAATAAAAAAAAATGGGCAGAAGATCTGAACAGACATTTCTCCAAAGAAGACATACGGATGGCCAACAGACACATGAGAAAAAGAAAAAATGCCTGGAAGCTCTTGGCAGCTCAGGTGCTCAGAGGGTGGCCAGTAAAGCCCAAGACCCTGGGTTCAAGACCTGGCACAGGGGAAAATAACCCAACGTAAATAAACAAATAAAAAGTGCTTTCTCTCTCCCTCCCTCCTTTACTCTCTCCCTCCCTTCCTTCTTCCTTCCAAATGCTGCTTCTTCCTGTGCCCTCCTTAAAGTAAAAAAAAAAAAAAAAAAAAAAAGCTCAGCATCTCTTATTGTTAGGGAAATGCAAATGAAAACCACAGTAAGACATCATGTCACACCCGTGAAAACGGCCTGGATCAAAAAGACTGACCACAGCAAGTGCTGGCAAGAGCGTGGAGAGAAGGGGACCCTTGTGCTGGATCGGAGGGAATGAACATTAGTGCAGCCTCTGTGGAAGTAGCACAGAGAGCTCTCAAATAATTAAAACTACCACATAATGCAGCAAATTCACTTCTAGGGAGGTTAGATTTTAATATATGAGTGGAGGGATGAGTGGGACATAAACACGCAGTCACTAGACCCTCCTTAATCCAGCGAGAAAGTAAGACCACTGGAAACTACAGGTTCACCAAGGTCCTACTCCAGGGCTGGGATCTTTTAGCAGGTGCCTCATGAAGATGATTTTAGCAAATAAAAGTGCTTAAATTCTTTTCATTTTGGATGCACCCTGGTGGAGCAGCGGTTAGGTCACTCACCTCCAAAGGAGCGCAGGCCACATACCCTTGGATTCGAGTCCTGGGTCCAGGAGGAAGCAACCAGTGTGAACATAAAAATAACATAAAGTGCTCTTCCCTCCTCTCCCCTCCCACCTACCTGCCTACTCGCCTTCATTCCTGCCTGCACCTTTAAAAAAAAATTATTTCCATTTTTTTTCCATTTTGGTTCCTCAGTTCTTCCACTCCAAGCCCAGCTGGGCGAGACTGTCTCACTATTCTGTGTTTGCAGTGCTGGGTTAGTGTTGGCGACCAGCCGTCCCTGTGCAGGACCCATTCATCTTCATCAGCATCACAGACATCAGCAAGGATCAGTGACCAGCAAAGGCCTGGATGACCAGGCTGGCTTCCAGGAGCTAAGAGGCTCCTTTCTTAGGGACCAGTTCTGCCTCTTGGTAGGGCTTTGTTGTTTCTCAAATGCTAAACCAAAGCCCGGACTAGATTCTATATCTTTCTTTTTTATGCAAATAGTGATTTTTTCTTTTATTTAGGTAAAATTCACCTAACATAAAATTAATCCTTAACCATTAGAAAGTGCACAATTTAGTGGCATTTAATACATTCACAATGTTGGACAACTGTCACCTCTGTCCAGGTCTGAGACGTCTCTTCACTCCACATGGAAATCCCAACCACTAAACAAGCCTTCCCCACATGCCCTGTCTCCTAGTTCTAGTCCCTTGTTGGAGGCACAGTGGAGGCCATAGCTCTCACATAAGAATTTGGGGGACACGTTCAATCCATAGCAAAATACTTCTTATTTAGAACTGGAAATCAAATCATATTGTAGGGGAGGGAGGAAATGTGGAGTCTGTCTATTCTAGGGTTTCTCAGCCTCAGCACTCTTGACACTGACATTTTGACTTGAACAATTCTGTCTTATGGGAAGGCACAGAACTAATATTAAATAGCCTGAAAGGCTATTTAATAGTATCTTTGGTCTCTACCCACTAAAATGCCTGTACACCACCCTAGTGGTGACAACCAAAAGGTCTCCAGAAATTGACAAATGTCCACTAGCAGGACAAACTTATCCCTGGTTGAGAACCACTGATCTGGTCAGTTCTTTTTGATACAGTTACTCTAATTTTGCTTTGTTTTCAGGAAAGGTGCAGGCAGGCATGAAGGTGTGTAGGCAGTAGGCAGGAAGAGAGAGGGGGAAGAAGCACTGTTTTTATTATTTTATGTAGTTGTTATTTGGCTGTTCCCCTAGACCTAGTTCTGGGTCTTTAACCAGGGACCTTGGGCTATAAGTGGACTATGCCTACTGTATTAAACTGCTAGGCCACCAGGATGCACTTTCTCTAGTTTTGTGGTGCAGAATAGTCCAAAGGATTTTCCTATTGCATTGCTTCATCTTGGTCCCTAGGTTTCTGCCCTCTTTTCTCCTGGAGTCTCCATTTTCTGTTTATAAACACACAATGCACTGACAATAAAAACAGTGTTAGGTGTGCTCAGGACAAATCCAAGAGAAACACAATGATGAACTTCTCCAAGCATAAAGCGATCTCGCCACAGAAAATGGATTCGATTTTCCTCAAGGCATTTCTGCCCAGGAAGATGCCTACTTACTACAAATTGGAGTGAAGAAGAAAATCGTCACTTTCACTAAAGAAAAACTCTTCATTCAGGTGCATAAATGAATTGAAATACCCTTCAAACAACAGCCTTTCGCTCTGCTACCAAAATGAGGAGGATTTATGTCAGCCCAGAGAACACTGACTCGAAGATTTGTCTGGAACAATATTTGTTTCCAGGGACTGACCATTTCTTCTTTATTACCACCTCCAAGAGTGCACAGATAATAAAGAAAGGGACCAAGAAAGTCAAGTACATCAGATGACAAATGACATCTCAGTTGTTTTTTAAAGAGAAGGAAGGGAGAGAAGGGAAAAACAGGTTAAAGGAAGGAAGAGGAGGTAGAAACATCTTTATGTATTGAATTGTTCATTCTTAGCTTTTCGTCCAGCTCTAGGTCTTGAACCTGGGTCGTCGGGCTGTATGTGGTCCACATGTCTGTGTCTCAGTCTCCTGAGCCGTGAGAACACACCTGACTCAGTTTTTGCAAAATGCAAGGATCACTTCTTCTGGTGGGGTTTGAAGACAAAGGATGCCTAGTTCTCTCACTGTTCTTCAACAAACTTCTTAGTATAGAGGTATACTAAGAAATCAGGTGTTCCTAATGATTCAGGGTCTCTTCCTCTCTTAAGAAGGATGTTCATGGATATGCCTGTCTGTGTTTACATTCAGTAACTTCTATTGCATTTAAGGGACATAGCATAAAAATTGTTATTGCTGGTGATAGTCTCTCTTTTGTTATGGTTGTTATGGTTCATTATGGTTGTTTATTCAAATCCCCCAAATAATTTTAAATATTTCCCCTCAACAACCTTCTGAATGGATTGGAAACCCCTATCCCAGAGAGAAAATTATTTTCCAAGTGCTCAAGATAGACAGTAAGAGAACTTGAACCTGTTTATCTTGTATATTCAGTAGTAACTAAGAGTTCTCTTCCTAATCAAGTCCTTTCTTTACCAAATCATGATGGCTCACACCTGACAACTCTTGGTAAAATAAATGACTAACTCCTAAGTTGTAAATCTGTCATTGCTCTTGGGAAAACAATTCAGCCCATGCGTCCTGTTGCCCTAGATCTGTCATCCACTTGTGAATACAAAAGATTCTATTGCTATTATTATTAGAAACTATTATTCAAAAATTTGTCATACT
This sequence comes from Solenodon paradoxus, assembly GCA_004363575.1. Classification (NCBI taxonomy): domain Eukaryota; kingdom Metazoa; phylum Chordata; class Mammalia; order Eulipotyphla; family Solenodontidae; genus Solenodon; species Solenodon paradoxus. The sequence continues at coordinate 56,147 of RJWH01005492.1, forward strand.
TGGGGAGAATCATAACCTGTATCTGATAGACCAGCTTCTCCATTAATGTAGCTCCTTTTCTGAAGAAAGGAAACACAATAGACCATTTAGAAAATACAATTATCCTTCAACTAATGTATTTTCCCCAAAAAACAGCCTGCTTCTCTTAGACAACATGTTAGTTGTAGTAGAAATTCACTCATAGATCTAATGGGGTAGGGCCAGGAGACAAAGGCATATTAAGATATCATCCTATGTTATCAAAAAAGGTAAAATCATGACTTTCACAAAGCTATAAAAATGATAACATGTATTAAAAGTTTCATTCTACTCAATCAACCAAGGGAACCAGGTAGATGGCATAACAGGACCAGACTAACTTATAGACAGGGAATATTGAAATGAAGGTGCAGATGAAATATGAAATTGAATTTTCCATGAAGAAGAGGCATTGCAAGTAGGCAAGGGCACCGATGCGCCCTGAGGGGCAGTGTCAGTCCAGGAAAGAATTCAGGGGAGATGTTTCATAACAGTACACAGCAAGTTTATTAGGAGAAGCACAGAGACAAAGTGGGTTTCTGAGGGTAATAAAGTTGAGCTTTAACTAAGCTAAGGGAGGGTCTGATAGAGGCTGGCAGTATTTCCTTGAGACTAAAATGGACACGGGGGTGACAAAAATGGCACTGAGTTCTGTGCTGGTGACTAAGGAAAGGGGAGGAGACAGAGCATTCCGAGCAGGAGCAGAGCAGTCAGGCCAACAAGTAAGTGATGCCGATTGGCAGTTGCATGGTAAGGGCATGTGGTCCTGTGGGACTTCATACAAATGGCCAGGGCCAGTGCAAGGAATTTTGGCACCCTTGGCAAAAACCAAATGTGGAGTCCCTCTAAGCCCCACTCTAAATGTCCTGCCTAAAATATGTACCACTTTAATCACCCCAGTGCCAGAAATGCCCAATAACCCCCACAGTGCCAGAGATAACCCCCATAGTACTCACCTGCAACTCGACCAACTGCGGTGTTTTCCCTTCAAAGAAACGGGGTGCAAGGACCGGGGAGAATCATCTTCCCATGGGGTTCCTGTTTCCTCATAGGCAGTGGGAGTAGCAGTAACAGGCATAGCCCTCCTCAATCCGCACTGGCAAGGGCTATCTGGCAAGGGGCAGCTGCTTTTGGGCCCCCTCAACAGACTGGCCGGGGCAACTCAAATGCCCCTTCGTCCTGTGTTAAAGACTACCCTGGTTTATTAAAAATGGGAAAAAATGGACATGTATATTAAAATGATGGGAGGGTTAGGAAATATGAATAAAATGGTGCTGTTCCATTTAAAACAGTACATGTGGTAAACTAGTCTTGTATATGCAGGGAATAGAATTTTCCACTTGTTGATTCAGTTAATTTAGCATGCGTTGTTATGGGCTGATAAGGAATTGTCTTTTCTGTTAGCTTATCTTTAGCATGTCTGTGGCTTGGGCGGTTAGCTAATCTGCTGACTTGTATATCTGCTATCCTGTTTCCTGTTTTCAAGGTGCCCTCCTTATCCCTATGCTGCCCCTCATCAGAGGGAAGGGAGTTGGGTCTCCACTAGACTGAAAGGGGTGTATGTGAGGGGGTGTATTAAAGATTATTTCTGTTTTTGTTATACTTTTCTTACTATTTACAAAACCAGTAGAATAGCTTAAAGACAATAAAAGACTAGATTCAAATAACCTAGCAAGGCGACCTCTATGCTGGCATAGCTTTTCACTGACACCTCCCACCCCACACTTCCCCCGCCCCGTTACCTACAGGCTCTTCTGAAGAGGCAGCAATGAGAATTCCACTTCTTAATTAAACAACACAAAGGAAACTAGTGGTTTTCAAGAGTTCAGAAAATTATCTTTCAGAGCAGAAAATGACTTCAAATGAAAAGCTGGTCCAGTGCTTAAAAACTGGGGGTCCAGAAAAGCACTGGAAAATGAATGAAAATTCAGTTGATTAATTATCCAGATGCTTACCTCTTGATGCCAAATGTCAGATATTTTATTGACTTTTTCAAACACCATCCAGATATTCGTCTTGATAAAATTGAGAGTGGATAGTTCCAGCACTTGCTGGCAACCCATTGAGCTGCTGCTCTAGGAACTAAAATGATCCACTAATTATCATCTAGCAAGTAGAAAAACGCTTCAAGAAATTGTACAAAATGGGAAGTTTTTATAGTCAGAAAAAGGGTGGACAAGGGTATTAGCAAGAGAAAACAAAAATGAAGGCAGACAAAGTCACCTTCCATAACGGGAAGGTTGATGGTCTTACCATGCAGGAGCCCTCACAAATGCTGATTGAAAACTCCAGATCAGTTGATTTAAATTTCCACTTTTGGGAGTAACTGAAACTGCAGCTAGGTTAGGTGTTGAGTCTTAATGGAACTTGGCGTGAACAACTCCATTTTGAGTCTTTTTTTAAATAGGTAGGTCAATGGATGGGAGGATGGATACATGGATGGATGGATGGTTGGAAGGAAGGGAAGGGAAGGGGAAGGGAGGGCAAGGGAAGGGAAGGAAAGAGAAAGAAATAGCTTCAGCTCATTACTGTAGCACATGGTGGCTGTTAACTTCCACCTCTGCCTGGTTAACAGATCTTTTTATGCAGAACACAGAGCCTGAAACACACTGGGAATCCAATACATATTTGCTGAATTGCCTCAAGGTATTTGATTCCTAAGCAACTGAGGAAAGTCTCTCCACTTCCTGGGGTGGTAGGGATATTGGGCAAGCAGTCTCCAAGCTTCTAAAAAAGTCCTTGGAAGAGAAATTACTTTGGCTTCTCATGGGGTTGGAATCGGGTATCTAGATTTACAGCATTTATCCAGCTGCCATTTCTATTGTCTAAAAATAAAGCGAAGCAGCTTGAGGTTGACTAGGTCTAAACCCCTTGGTGTTTGATTACTTACTAGCTTGGCTTGCATTGCTGTTTGGTATCTACAGAGGAGCATGTCAGAAGCAGGGTTTAAAGACAGAAATCCATGTAGCCATTTGCCTTTTTGCTGCATTTATAAAATCAGCCATCTGGATGCTCATTGTCCGACAAAATGATCTCTTGAATAATAGTAGCCTTTTTCTCGAAGGCGGCATTTTCTAAACCACGTTCTGAAGAATAGCAGCTGTTAATAGACTTTCTAAGAAAAGGGGAGGACTGTTGTCAATATGCTTGGAACTTGCTGGTGAAATGCAACGACCCGATTTCTGGACTGGACGTCCTGAACAGGCTAATGCATATGGCGGCTCCCTAAGGGCGTTGGGCCCCTGCGTTGGGTCTGCCCTCCTGTGCTCACTCAGGTCCGCGGGCTCTGCTGTTGATCACGCAATTCTCTCTCCGCTTTCAGTCTTTCCTTTTCTAAAACCTTCCCATGCCTCTACCATATTTTGTTGCCAGGTTGTTTTTACTTTCGAACTGCAGTATAATATGCTTTCTCTCATCTTCCTGGCTCTTCACTGTTACCATGCAATGGACACTGCATGTGAGAGTCAATATTATGGGTTTGGGGGAAAGAGAATGTTTCATTGCCTATCAACAGCCAAGGAGAGGAGAGAGTCACCATCTCAGATCTGCCTCCCAAATTGAGGCTTGGGTGAGAATGTAAAGGGCTAAGGATTAAAGAAGAACAAAGAAATTCCTGTTTGGTCAGTTTGATCACAGAGGCATTAGGAGCAGGTCTATGTGCTTGAGAGACCTCTGACCTCTGAACATGCTCAGGGCTATTTTCTCCTTAGAATTTTTGTTCCTTCCTTCCTTTCTTCCCTCCTTCCTTCCTCCCTCCCTCCCTCCCTCCCTCCTTCCCTCTCTCCCTTCCTTCCTTCCTTCCCTTTCCCTCCCTCCTTACCTCCTTCCTTGTTTTCTTTCTTCCTTCCTTCCTGTCTCCCTCCCTCCCTTTCCTTGCTTCCTTCCTCATTCCTTCGTTCCCCTCTTTAGAAAAATCTGGTGTAAAAAAACTAACATACTGTAAAGAAATAAAAAAAAAAAAACCTAACATTCTTTCAAGTAAGTAAAGTAAGTTTTTTATCTCTTTTTAAAAGTGTAAAGGTGGAAACAGTTTGACTACACTGACTGCACTTGTGATGAAATAAAAGGTATAATCCTCTAGTGTAAATGAGTGAACGGCTGCCCTGGTGAGAGATGGCTGGCTCGCTGCCAGTTTCACCTTCATCCACACCCTCCTCCCTCTCAGCTGCACGTTTTTCCCTCCACTCTGAAACGCCCTGCTGGCCCTGTCTGTCAACGGGGCTGACATCACCTGCCTGCTGCAGGTATTGGGAACACTCAATGAGGCTTTGAACACGGGATGCGGTCTAAGGGTCCACCCTCTGCTCACACGTGATCCTCCTTTCCTGGGCGGCAGGTCCAGTTAGCAACCCGCTTTCCCTACCCCTTTATTTGTTTTTTTTAAAGGAAACTTGCAGGCAGGAATGAAGGCATGTAGAGGCAGGTGGAAAGGAAGAGAGAAGAGGAAGTATTTTAATTATTTTATTTAGTTGTTCACCTTGGTTGTTCCCTCCAGACTTGGGTCTTGAACCAGGGACCTTGGGATATATGTGGACTAAGCTGGGTGCACCAGGCTCCCTTTACTTCATTCAGACTATCAACTCCTCCCCATTATGTATAGGAAAATGCAAATGTAGCTTCAAGTTTCCAACCAGATACTGTTCCACAGCCCCTCCTACACAGAGATGCAGGAATTTCCCCAGGTTCCAGCCTCCCTCTTCTAAAAGCTCCTCCATCCTTTCACTCCATCTCTACTTCTGAAGAATTCTTCTTCCCTTTCAGGCCTGTTACACTTTCTCCTTCCTGTGCAGCCCAGTGCCTACTTGTCCGTGACATGTGTCTGCCACATGGGGACTGTCTCACCCAGGTGATTAAAAGATCCGTGAGAGTAAGGGTCTGCCCATGTGTATATGTAGATACTGAGCCACTCTGTGTATATCTTTTTGGGGATCATATTTAAATGACGTTGCAAAGCCTAGGATCTCAAGGAGATAAAGGAATTTATTGAAAGCATGTGGAAATCCTTACCCAAATCAAAAACTAAAGCCAAAAAAAAAGTATCCAAGCCTTAAAAAGCAAAGGAGCGTGACCAGCATACGGTTCCAGGTAGCAGAAAATTCAGGGCACTGTCATTACGTTGAATCTGCTCCACTGTTTTGCATTCCTGGGACCCTGTGCTCAAGATTCCAACACCTAGGGGGTGCCCTAGTGGAAGGGTGGTTGGGCCCCATCCACATTCATCCCAAGGTTGTGGGTTCGCATCCTGGGGCTGGTGGGGAACAACTAAGATGAACAGCTACATAAAATAAATGGAGCGCTTCCTCCTCTTTCTTCCAGTCTATTGTCCTCTGCTCACCTTTATTCCTGCCTGCACCTTTCATTTAAGACGAAAAGATTTAAAAAAACCGAGGGAACAGAGAAACAGTCTTCAATTAATTAGTTAATTCCTGTTGGTTGCAAATAATCCTGGTTATAAAAACTCCCCCAAGGCACACTGAACTCTATAAAATTTCCCCACATCCTAGTCCCTCCTCCTAATATCAACCTTATAGTGACTTCTCTCGGCCAATGAACCCTCCCCAGTCACAGTTCAAGGCCTGTGAGCACAGCTGACCGAATGAGTTTGGAAGGAGTCAAGATAAGGTCAAGTCAAGTCAGGAATTGCTGGAAGATGACATGTCTGGGTTGGCTCTTAAGTCTGCACCTGACCCTTGGCTAAAGGACGCGGCAGTCTCACTGGACAAACAGCATTCCTAAATATATACAAACACCTGACAGGAACATAAAGTTCTGTGTCCTTTGTACCTGAATAAAAAGAAGTACATTAAAATAAATGATTCTGAAATAAAAACTTCATTCACTCAAGGGAGGAGATGAGGAGGGGCCAAGATCTCAGCCGGTGGACCTGGCCAGTGTAGAATGGGTGAATGCTAACATCGCTTCAGAATGCCGTTTCAGTCACTCCTTTCTCGTTTGGCTCCACGATAGTCAAGCCAGACAGGCTTCTCTGCGGATTGGAAGCATGCTCATGTTTTGTCGGTATGGAGAACGTGTAATCAAGAAGCCAGATTCGACATTGAGCTTTCTGTTTTCTCCCCCCGAATCAAGTATGAGGTGTCACCTACTTTCAAAGCTGGAAATGGACAAATAAAAAATGAATTACATTCAACAAGGAGAGGAAATATACTAAAAACATCTTTTCCACCCACTTTTTTTTTTTCTTTTTTTTTTAAGAAAGAGTGCAGACAGGAATGAAGGTGAGCAGGCAGGCAGGCAGGCAGAGAGAAGAAGAAACATCCTTATTTATTTCTTATTTAGTGGTCCCCCCTGGTTGTTCCCCTAGCCCCAGGACACAAACCCTGGTCCTTGGGATGGATGTGGACTGTGCTCTCTACGGTGGGGGGCTCAACTGTCATCCCACCAGGGCATGCCTCCTTCTAGTTTCTGCCTTGTAATCATTATAAGGCTAGTCATGGCCTGTGGTTAAATAGTTACTGCTTGGTGCAGAGCAGTGGAGCCTGACTGCGTTAAGCAGAACTTCTCATAACAACCCTTGGAAAGAATCCAGATATATCAAGTTCCCAGTCAGAGCTGTCTTCCTCTGTGTCTGTCTCTCTCTCCTGGCACATCTGAAAATCATCTGTGCCTGCTCAACACCCCAGTACAACAAGAGAGTCTCGTCACTGGGGATATCTCTTAGACTTATGATGGTAAAGGACTTGTGCTAAACTCTCTTATACTGTGAACATGTTGACAAGACTGAGCAGGAAAGCTCAGAAAAATTGCACGTCTAGGCCCACCTTTGGACATAGTGAAGGGGCTGAGAGGAACTTTCTTTTCCCCTCTGGGTTCTTCTTGGATTGGTCTAGTGATCAAATTAACATCAGACAGATTAGTAGGAAAGAGAACACATGTAATTGCATCCCTATGGAGAATTTACGTGGATGGAGGTTCTAGAAGCAATGGGATAAACCAAAGGTGTTGGAAATAATCCACCCTCCAAAGTGGCACATCTTCGGAAGTCCTCACAGAACATCTTGGAGGGAGGGTGCTATCAGTTGCAATAGTTTTGCTGGTGGAACTTAGTTATCCTGAATATTGTGTGAAACATCTCATGTGGGCTTTTCATGTGAAAAATCTCTTGCAACTAAGAAGACTTGAAATGAGGAGGGGAAGAGTAGAAAAGCCATTTGGGAAAATACCCAACAATGGCCACAGCAAGGGTATTCAAACTCCTCCTTGGCCTGGGAGTTCTACACAGAATACTCTCTGCTCCCACAAAGCCATCAGTCTGGAGTCAGCCAGGGCAGCTGGTCACCCTCCCATGTTTTATGGAGATTGCAAGGGTTGAGGAGACATTTGCTGCCCAACGGTGAGCAATAGAACTCGTTGCCCCACCTTATCCAGAAGTCAAGTACAATGCTGACAGTGACTGTGGCAAGAATGTTGACCCAGAGAAGAAAAACATTTGTATGGAATGAGTTTGCATATTGGATGCTTAATAAAGAAATCAACAGAATTAACTAAATATGGAGGTAGAAAATAGCTTTGTTTAAAGAAATCAGCTTTGAAATAGTATTCACCAAGCAGACATTTAACCTGTGTACTAAATCCAAGTCTCTGACTGACTTTTTTGCTCTTTTCTCTGAGAAAGCTGTAGTTCATACCTGACAATTCTTTATAGCAATTTCTGGCTAATCAAGTTGACATTTTTCTTTCCCTTCTGGTGGCTTAGACTTAAGAGATTGAAGAAATTTAATGCATTTATTGTAGGGGCTGTATAGATACTCTCAGGAAGCTTTTCAAAAATCTTTAAAAATATATATGTTCATTATAAAAATCCAAACAACACAGAACTATAAGATGTAGAGAGAAATTGATTTCCCACCCTCAAATTGCCATCAGAGTCTGTGCATATCGTCCCAGCTTTTTATTGAACGTTTATTAACACATGTATTTTTTGATAAAAGGGATTATACTATGTGTATTAAAGGTAACTTAATTTTTTCACTCAAGCATCATATTGTGGCTGACTTTTTATGTCACTAATACAGAACAATTTATCCTTTTTGATGACTGCATAATTTTCCTTCTGGGTCTATTCAACCAATTCTCTTTTGGTAGATATTATAAACAATGCTACAAGAAATATCTCCTTTTATTTTTGTAATCTGTCCTATTGTTTTCTCTGTAAAGAAAATTTCAAAGTAGAATTGATGAGCTAAAAGCATTCAATTAGATTTTCAATGTGAGAGACACATACATCTAAATTCATTTTATGGGGTTCATTCTAAGACAAATTAAAACTTAACTTCAGTCAGAAATAAAATATTTGTAGGCAACATGGGAAAAGCAGCAGACCAGGAATCCAAAGTTCTTGGTGCCAGTCCTAGTTTACTATTAACGATTTGATCTTCAATTCCTTTAACCTTTCTGACACTTGCCTCCAGCTGTGTCTTCTCTCATGGATCTAAATAATTGACAGAAAAAATTTCCACAATGCAAACATAGCCCCCTGCTTAAATGTATTAGGATTTTAAATTGTCTTCAGGATAAAGCTAAATTTCTTGGTTGATCATGAATACCTTGCCTTTCTAGCTCTGTCTCCCTTCACATTCCCAGCCAGGACCTTTGATACAGTTGACCAGTTGATCTTACCTTTCATATTCTCAAGGCTTATAGCTTGTTATTCTTTCAGGCTTGACTCAAATGTTCCCTCCCCTGGTTACTGCTACTTTCACAAACCAACTCGTACTCATTCTTCAATAAACAACTCAGGCTTCTTGGCTTCTTGGAAGCATTTCCTGAACCCTACAGTTTGATTGGGTGTCTCTTCTTCCGGCTTCTGTGGATGTGACTTATTACCCCATGCATCCTCTGTAATACAGCACCAATCATACTGCATTACAATAGACCCATGTCTGGGTCATGACTCTCTTCTGAGGGCTGAAGTCATGATCCGTTCATCTTTGAGTACCCAGTGTCCACCACAGTGTCCACCACATGTACATTTTTGATAAATCTTTGTGAATAAAACAATTGATCTGTCAAATACGTGACTAGTGATACAAAATTCTAGAATATTATGAGAATTAAAAGTGGGAGGAAACCCCAGGACAACCATTAAGGAGTTAACCTGAAATAATATAGTAAAAAAAATTTAAATGGTGCACTAGAAAATATCTATTTAAGATAAAGGAAGTCAGTAAAGGAGGAGCAAAAGAACAAAAAAAGACACAAGACATAGAAAGCAAAAAGTATAGTGACAGGTGTAAATCCAACCACATCAATAATTACATTAAGTGTAAATGGATTAAACGCACCAATTAAAAAGCAAATTGTCAAACTAAATTGAGAAAAATAGGATGGACTATATGCTGCCTACTAGAGACACATATCTTATTCAAAGACAAAAGTGAGTTAAAAATTGAAAAATATAAACCATGCAAACCATATAAACCATGCAAACAAAAATCAGGACGGCTAATATTGATATTGAAAAAATAGACCTAAGGCAAAAATATTGATGGAGACAAAGCATGACATTTAATTATAATAAAAGGGTCAGTACAGGAAGAATATACAACAGCTCTAAACATAATATACACCTAACAACAAAAGTAGAAGTGAAGAGCAGAATGAGCTTTTTGTATTTTCAGTAGCAACCCTTGGAATCTCTCCAGGTACTTTACCTGGCAGCCTCCTCTCTACTCCATTCTAAGTTGTCATCATGCTCAAATGCACCATAGTGGTAGCCTTGCTGAAGAAAGGAAATCACAGTGCACTATCCGGAAACACAGCCTAAGGGAAGAGGTACCATCATTTCTAAGTGTCGGAGAAATATTGAAGAGCCTATTCTAAACGCCAGGACTTCTGATCTTCAGAACTTCATCAGTTTGTTCTCTTCTCAAGTCTCCTTCTTTCAATTAATCTCCCTCTTGCTACTCCTCACTTCTCAATAGTTCTAGTCTTGACATCATATATACTCTGCGTTGACTTAGCATGGTTTCTGGCTTTAGTCCTAGTCCACTTTGTGATAGAAAATACCATCTTCTGGCATGGTAGAAAGCCCCAGTTAAATGATTAATTTAAAGTTCCCTGTCCTCCAACTTCTAAGAATGTGGGCTCCCAAGAAGAATTCTTTGAGTAAGCTGACGAGTTACTAAGTGGGATGATGGTTGGCATACAAGCTGGAGAAACGTGCAGAAAGCTAAAGAGCCTCACCTAAAGAGCCTGCAAAGTCTTCGTACTGGGATTAGAGTGGGAGGATGGGGTCCCCGGGAGCCAGCCTGGCCAGAGAGGGGTGGGAGAAGAAATAAAGAGGAGACTCGGGGGAGTGCAGAGGGTATCTATAGATGAGACATAAATCAAGAGACTATTAAAACATATTTTTCCAGAATTAACAACAACAACAAAAAAGACATGACTCACAATTGAAATACGATTTGGTGTTTTTGCTTTTGTTCATTTGTTTTTGATGGGACCATGTGCGAAGCTCAGTCTGAAGCTGGTCAAGGGCAGAAACAGGGATTTTCATGTGTGCGCTGCAGTGAGATGAGGCTGTCCGTTTGACATCTCTACACATCTGTGACCGTGATCTGAACATCGCCCAGCTTTGCCTAGTTACAGAGTTTCCAGGATAAATGAAACACCATGCCTGCCCTCAAGGAATTTATGGACTGGCCAGAGAGACAGACTCATTGAAGGATAGTTATATAATGTGCTAAAAGCTTCATTAGAGGGAAGATCTGGTTAAATTGGAAGCTCAGTGGCTGCTAACTGAGCCCAGGGTCCCCAGGAAGGAATTTAGCGAGAAATGACCCCTGGGCCCAGTTAACTGGATGAGGAAGGAAACGAGCAAAGTCACAGAGGTTGGAAACTGTGCGGTGCTCCTGGGACTCATGGGCAGTTTCTTAACAGCAGAACAATCCCCATGTGTGCCCATTCCTACCTCGCCTTCCTTCCGTTGCTTCTTCTTCCCTCCTTCCTTCTCACACTCATCCATTCATCTCTCAAGGTTCTTTGCATGCCCTCTGTGCCTAAAGCTTGGAGCTGAATAAAACAGAAGAGAAGCAAACCTAGCCATTGCCCGCATGGAGTTAATCACAGAAACACAATGTCTGCCTATATGCTAAGTGCTCTGAAGGAGAAAATCCAGGGGGGGTTGCCAGATACAATGCAAGCTGCCCAGTTAATTATGAATTTCAGATAAATAACCAGTGACTTTTAAACGTAGCGATATCTCATGCAATAATGGAGACAAATTACATGTTTTGTTGTTCATCTGAAATTAACAGTAAATAAACACCCTGTAGCTTTCTTCGCTAAATTTGGCCATCTTAAGTCTAAGATACCGTCAGATCACAAAGCCGAAAGGCCTGAGCTGACTGATCTGAGGAGCAGTGAGGAGGAGGTGGTGAGAGAAAGCATGGGATCTGGAGAAGGCTCTACCTCAGAGAGGAGTCCAGGAGATAGGTTGTCCCCCCAGGAGGAAACAGCGGGAAGAGAAGCAGAAAACAGATTGCAAAGAGCGTTTGAGAGAAAGCCCACGGGGACTGAGCAGTGATATTTATCACACTAGGATATGGAGACCGGAGAGGCTGTTGGAAAATGAATAAATAGATCACATTTGTAAGGAGGGTGCTGTATAAGTAAATGTCAGGTACAGTGACTCAGGTTATTGATTCTAAAAGATTAGTCAGTGGATTTGTGTGCTGGACTCACTTGGCTCTGCCGTTGTCAGATGTGAAATAATTTAGAAGTGGAGGCTGGTTAGTGGCCAGCCGGAGTCTTAAACCATGCAGAGTCATCCCCCAAGGAATCCGACTTTGCTTGTAAACTTGCGTCTGCAGAGAGTTCTGGAAGGCCCCTAAGCTTGCCTTTTAAATGTTAAGTGCAGCATATCCTCATCTGCCAGAGAGAAAAATCATGTCAGTAAACCAGGCAGGCTTTGCTTGTGACAAGATGGAAAGCCATGTGGAAGAGGTGGGTGAGCATCCTGAATCCAACCTGCTGCAGAGACCAGAGCGGGTCAGACAGGCAGGACCCCGGCCGGGGAACCGCATCAGGCCAACTGCCTGGAGAGTGCTTCTCAGAAGGGTGACTTGGCCCCCAGGGGACATTTGGCAATGTCTGATGACACTCCTCACCCTAACAACTGGGTGCAGGGTGTGCGCGATGGGCATCTGGTGGGTAGGGGCCAGGCATGTCTCAGCATCCTACAGTCGCATGGGAGCACCCCCTGCTCCTCCCAGCAAAGATTCATTTGGCCCAAAATGTCGATAGTATTGAGGGTGATAAATCCTGGGGTGGAAGCCTTGACACAGGGAGGAGAGGAAATGTCGTTCTGAATCTAATGATGGGACTGAGGTCTGACGCTTCCAATAGCATTAGGGGCGGCAGAACCTTTGAAATGTCCTTAAAGGCACGCCCTGGTGGCCTAGTGGATATGGCCACTAGGTGCAGTCCACGTATAGTCTAAGGACCCAGGTTTGAGACCTGAGGCCAGGAGAACCACCAAGATGACCAACTAAATAAAATAAAGAAGGGTTTCTTCTTCCTCCTCCTTCCTGTCTGCCTGTGTGCTTGCCTTCATTCCTTTCCTTTAAAGGAAAAGAAAAGAAGGGAGGGAAGGAAGGAAGAAAGGAAGGAGGGAAGGAAGAAAAGGAGGGAAGGAAGGGAGGAGGGAGGGAGGGGAGGAAGGAAGGAAGGAGGGAAGGAGGGAAGGAAGGCAGGCAGGCAGGAAGGAGGGAGGAGGAAGGGAAGAAAAGAAGGAGGGAAGGAAGGGAGGAGGGAAGGAAGGGAGGAGGGAGGGAGGGGAGGAAGGAAGGAGGGAAGGAGGGAAGGAAGGAAGGAAGGAGGGAAGGAAGGTAGGCCCTTAAAGGCATCCTTGGAACCACTGTGATAGTGAAAGTGTAGGGGGTCCTCATAAGAAGAACAGGTGAGCTGGGAAGCCCAGCAGGAGGATGCTGGGGGGCATAAAAGGCTTCCCCCTTTACATTTTCTTGCTGCATCATCAGACCATTGAGCAGCTGAGTTTGTTTTCACACAGCCCCTCGTAGCCTGAACAATGATCGTAGGAACTTACCTGTCCTTAAATATCCCGGGAAGATGTCACTCCCAGAACCAGAACCGGGAAAGCCGCCCCTGCCGCAGCCCCGCCCCACTCCTGCTCCTGGCGACGGAACCGCGAGGCTGTCTCCTCCGCAGCTGGGACATCACAGCCGCGGCCACCGGTGGGCCCCACCCAGGGAGCAGCTTGGCTTCCCTCTGGGGTGGGGTTTTGTTTGCTCTGTTTTTTAAATTTCAGGCACAAGGCCAGCAGAGAGGTCAAATCTAACTCCCTTCTGCTACCATCCAGATTTAGCCAGTTCTATGATGTTTGCTTCGAATCAATCAAAATAAAAACAAAAACCTTAAAGAGTCAGCGTAAGATTCTTTGGTTCTTTTCCTTTTCAGAAGGGTGTTCCCCTCACTTGTCTATGTTTTTACTGCATGGTGTCATCACGTGTCCCTACCCTTTACCACTTGTTTTGTCTGCGAAACACTTGTCAGGGTATCCATGTTGACACAGGTGGAACTTTTTTCTTTTAACTGCTCAAAGTATTTATAATGTTGTAACACCACACACGTTCTTCAGCCAGTCTCCTGTGGATGATATATAGGCTGTTTTCAACTTTTCACCAACACTGCTATTCTGGTGTAAGGGGCCATGTTGAGCAGATGTTAGGCACATCTTCAATTTTAGAAAACAGCATCCAGCCGTGAGTGGATAAATGTACACTGCTCCCCCTGGGTGTGTTGCCTTTCCTGATCTCCACACCACTGAACCCTAAGCTAGTAAAGCTATTAGAAGCTTACTGGCGCCCTTGTGGAATAGTGGTTAGGTCAGTCGCCTCCAAAGGAGCAAGCCACATACCCCAGGCCTGGCGGGAAACAACCAGTGTGAGCAATTAAATAAAAAAAAGATACTTCCTCCTCCTTTCTCTTCCTGCCTATTTGCCCGCCTTCATTCTTGCCTGCACCTTTCCTTTAAAAAAGAAAGAAAGAAAGAAAGAAGAAAAGGAGATGCAGGAATGAAGGTGAGTAGGCACCCAGGCAAGGAGAGAGGAAGAAGCATTTCATTCTATTTTTATTTACTTGTTCATACTGGTTGTCCCCATCCCCCCAGCCTGGGACATGAACCTGGGTCCCAGGGATGTATGTGGACTGCGTTCCTCCAGAGGTGGCTGATGTAGCTGCCACTCCACCAGCTCTTTCCGTCTGTTTCAAGGTATCTTGAGGTTCTATCCTTTGGTGCACAATCAGAATTCTTTTTGTCTTCCTTGATGGAATGGGCCTTTTATTATTATATAATGCCCCTCATATATTTGCTTTGCTCTGAAGTCTATGTTATCTGATACTAGCATAGCTACTCCTTTCTTTTGATTGTCTTTTGATACCTTTTCCTATCATTACCTACACTGCTACGTTTGTTTCAATCTGCCTATATTGTTATCCTGAAATGGGGTGTAGAAACCATATTGTTGGGTCATCTTTCTTATGCACTCTGCCAATCTGTAGCTTTTAGCTATTTTAAAAATTATATTTTAGCTATATTTAGACTATTTACATTTAAGATTAGTATTGATATGTCAGGGATTAAATCTGGACCCAATTCTACTAGTAATCACATTCTTCAATGCCATACACTCACAGTTAAAAACAAATAAACACAGTTTCACTTAAGAATGTTCATGAAGGTACAACGAGAATTATTAATTTTATTAATTATTAATTATTCTTGACTCCTGTGTACATGTCTTTTATATATTCTGAATGATGGGCTGGGAAGTACGTATAATGTACATTGGCTGTACTTTCAAGGAAAAGCACTGTAATTATTTGATCTGAAGGCTTTACATTTTTTTTTTTTCTGCAGAGGACACCATTTTTCCTTGAAAGAGTAACTGACAAACTATGTGTTTTTCTGATCTGTGTGTTTGTCATTTTCTCGAAAAAGAAGAAAGTGAGCCTGTCACTTGAAGGAAAACAACTGACTCTATGTTGCCAGGGATAAAACTTGAACTTTCAATAAACAATTCAGATATTTGAACACTTGCCCTTGTTACCATGAACCTGACTGGCTGGTATGATGGGTAGGCATGTGAATTAGTGCGACTTTTATGATAAAATGTGTCAAAAACAATAAAATTAGCAGAAGTCCATGAGCCACTATTTTCTAACAGATTGATATACAAAGTTATGCTTGATTTAAATCTTCGCACGGAGTAAGAGACACCCATGGGTTTTTACCCTGAAGAATGTGGAATGAAAAGTTCACAGACATTTCAGATTCCATATTGTAGCGAACCTCGATGAAACCATTGCCTCTTGAGTTCTGATGGAGGGGAAACTAAGACTCTGCACAAGAATCTGTCACCGCTATGAAAATGCCTCTCCCTTTGCTAACCACATGCTTTGTACAGCTGGATTTTTTTTTTTTTTAATATCTTCCTTCCCAAACAATTTATCACCAGAGACTGAATGTAGAAACAGATAGGGAAACCCAGACAGACATTAAAGAGATTTGCAAAAAGAAAAGAATGTGAATTATAAACATTTACAAAAAAGTAAATAAAGCAATGTTATTCACTCACTGATTTTGTTTGAGAGAATAGAGTTTTTAAATGAAAAGATGTTATTTATGTTAATAGGCAAGGAGTAATGCCTTGATCCACTGAACTAGAATGGCTGATGTTGAAGGACAGCTCTGATCTGGGTGACTAGTGAAAGAGGGCTCCCGAGGGACATGTGACTACATCAGTGCAGTTCTGTTTCCCTCCTGACTCTGTGACTGACAATCACTTAGCTCCTTACCGCCTTAGTTACTTAGTTACTAAAATTAGTAAAATCAGAATAAAAATTGTCAAGAACCTAGAGTTGTTATGGAGATTAGATGACAAAAACATTCGCTTTTTATTTGCGACCCTCTGCCTGGAGAGGGTGACTGGATCACCCCCGAGGCCTCACTCCGCCAGGGTGGATTCTGCGGTGGTTGCTAGCCTGGCAGCCGTCTCTCCTCTCTGAGGCTAAAGGTCAAGTCCAGAGAGCGCCTGCTCTGTCCATCTCTGCAGAGCTCCCTTGAAAGGGAGAAGACATTGTCAGCGTCAGCTTCTAAGACTGAACTTGAAATCTGGCCTTTGGGAAAGGCATTTTTGGTGATATTTAACAAAGTTTTAAATGAACCTCTACTTTGACCCAGGAATTTCACTTTTAGAAATCTGTGTTATACAGATATTACACAATGGCCTGAAGCTCACAATGAAGGAATCTCATTAGGACATTGTGTCTAAAAACAGGGAACAACTCAGGTGTCCACCCATAGGGAAGTGGCTAAACTCTGGTAGGGCTTTTGAGTGAAATACTATATTTATTCAGAAAAGAATGCAATAGATCTGCTGGTACCACCATGGAAAGTTCTTCAAGGCATGTCATCAAGTGAAAAAATCAATTCACAGAATATGTGGAATGTGTTTCCATTTGTGTAAAAAAAATAAGGAAAATCCCAAACAAGCCTGGATGTGCAGATGTTTGTGCCGCCAACTACTGCCAGCGTTTGGTTGCTTCTGGGGGTGGGGCTGGGGGAGAGGTGTCAGGGAACTCTGTTTTTATTTATTTTATTTATTTTTAAGGAAAGGTGCAGCAGGAATGAAGGTGAGCCGAGGCAGGCAGGTGGAAAGAGAGAGGAGGAAAATGCACTTTATCTGTTTTATTTAGTTGTTCATCTTGGTTGTTCCCGCTGGCACGGGGACTCACACCTGGGGTCTTGGGGCGTATGTGGACTGCACCCAACCGCTACTCCACCAGGGTACACCTAGGGAACTCAGTGCTTTTGAAACATTCTTCTAGATTGTTCGAATTTTCCAGGATGAGAATGAATTCCCGTATTGTTTGTATAACTCTAAAACATCATCAGGACTGTGACCCGGCCCTTCTAGGAAAGACAGATGCTTCCTTGCAGACAGATTTCGTCACCATTGGCATTGGCGAGACATCTGCAGCTCCCAGCTTGCCCTGAGTGTCTGAGTGACCTTGAGTTAGAACCAGGCTTGAAAGAAAGGGAAAGAAGCCCAGGCCCTAATCACGGGGACTGCCGAGGGGCGCGGGGTGATGCTGAGGCAGCCTCTTCTCTATCTCTGAGGGAAGAAGTCTCTGCTCAGCAAGGAGACTGGAGCAGGTGCTTTGAGGTTAGCATCCCAAACAAGATCCCATGAAGTGGACAGAGACCCTGTCTGTGCTGCCTGAGGCTGGGGGTCAGAAAACATCCCGGAGTCTCCAGAACACCCAACGGGTGGCTATCTCACTACTACCTAATGCTATTGGTTTGCTGGAGGGGGAGCCCACCGGGGGATGCTGAGACTGGAATGGTTTGCTGCGGGGGGAGCCCACCGGGTGATGCTGAGACTGGAAGAAGCTGATAAGTTTCTGTTTGGAGCAGAATGAGTACCCTCGAATCTTACGTGTCACAGGGCCCCTGTGGAAAAAACTGTGACTTACTGCTCCCTCCAGGTTCACGCCGGGGGAGGGTCTCACTGATGAGTGAGTGGGGCTGATGTCCAACAGAAAGGTTCTAAGGACTTAATAGCACTTACAGCCCATGTTTCCAGTTCCAGAACGAATATATGTGCATAATCATAATAATTGTGGTTATAATTCTTTTTGGTTTTTTAATATTTATCCTGTGTTAGGCCCTGGGCTTCAAGCTTTACATACCACATCTTATTTTATCTTTTTTCTGATTTGACAAGAGGGTGCTATTATTGTTTCCATTCCACAGATATGAAAACTGGAGCCCCCGCCATATATATACATATATCTATATATATGAAAATAAGAAGAGGCGCACCCTGGTGAGGCAGCGGTTAGGTATGCTGTCTCTGGCTGTGACTCAACACACATCCCAAGAACCTGGGTTTGCCTCCTAGGATCAGGGGAACCAAGATAAACAACTAAATAAAATAAAATACTGCTTCCTCCTCCTTTTCCTCTGTCTCTCTCTCCCTGCCCCTGCTCACCTTCATTCCTGCTTGCACCTTTCCTTTTGAAAAAATAAAAATCCACAAAGAAAAATAATCACCCTGATTATTAACTGACTGCCAGTTAACTGACATCCAGATGCATGTTTTTCTCAGTACAGTTGATACTTCAACAATGTAGGGTTTAGGGGTGTCAAGCCCCCCAAGTTGTTATTCCACATATAACTTTTGACTCCCCCAAAACATAACTACTAAGACTGAAACCACAGCCCCTAATACAACTCACAAAACTTGTGGAGCCCACTAAGAGTATGACTAATGCGTTTGGTTTGTCCCCACTCCCTCCTGTTATGGGATCATGTTCTACTCTTTTCTGATTCCTCTTGCCGAGTCTTGCTGAGTCTCACAAACAGCGTAGAGATCAGACTGAGCCAGGGTGCTGGTGCACATGTGTCTCGGGTCCGGAGAAACAAGGACTGACCAGCGACCCTCACACACTGCACCTCAGCCTCCCTGTGAGCTGGGGCCTGAGTCATGTTGCTGATACCGAAGCTGGAGGTGACCAGAGGGCCACCTGTTGGGAGGACACTTTCTTATCATGCTGCTGCCAAGCTCGGAGGCCCCCTTAAAATCCCTGCTTTCTTTCACTCAGGGAGATGGAGGACTTGAGACTAGGTCTCCCTGTCACCATTTTCTGCAGAAAATAAATAGATCCTGTCCCTTCTCCCAAGTCTGGCGTTAGGGTTTTCATTCAGCACTGCTGCCCAGGACCTGGAGTTTGAGTCACAATAGGCCACTTTTGACCAGAAGCTTTATTGGTAACATAAACAGGGGATTAACACAGTTTTATGTGTATTGCGCACTATTTTCTTAAAGTGAAGTAGGAAAAGCAAGTGTTAAGAAAATCATAAGGGAAAGAAAATACAGTGCTGTCCAGTATAAATCGACTCTGTAAGTTCGTACGATCTGTTTACAAAAAACCCACATCAACTTGGACCCGTGTAGTTCAAAGTATGTTGTTGAAAAATCACCTGTCATTTTAAAATACTCTTTCTGGTGCACCTTGGTGTAGTGGTTTAGTCAACTGACTTGGGCACATGTCCCAGGAACCCGGGTTCAAGACCCGAGGTCAGGGTGAGTACCAGGATGAACAGCTAAATAACAAGTGAGATGCTTCTTCCTCCTCTCTCCCGCTGCCTGTCTCTGCTGG